>JACXGI010015874.1:0-10069 GCA_016801175.1 Esox masquinongy | reverse complement strand
TGATAACACCAAATTTAACACACCTGCTCCCCGTTCACACCTGAGACCTTGTAACACTAACGAGTCACATGACACCGGGGAGGGAAAAAGGCAAATTGGGCCCAATTTGGACATTTTCACTTAGGGGTGTATTCACTTTTGTTGCCAGTGGTTTAGACATTAATGGCTGTGTGTTGAATTATTTTGAGGGGACAGCAGATTTACACTGTTATACAAACTGTACACTCACTACTTTACATTGTGGCAAATTGTCATTTCTTCAGTGTTGTCACATGAAAAGATATAATCAAATATTTGCATAAATGTGAGAGGTGTACTCACTTGTGAGATACTGTATATTTCCAAATAGTCAACAAATACATGTGACAGGTAAATTTAATAGGTAAAGAAAGCATACAATTACATTGTATCAAAGATCTGTTCTCTGGAGATTTGATTGTGGCCAGAGGCTGGTCAGCAAGAGCTAAGTTACATGAAGAGATGTATATATGTAATTGAGTACATTTGTGCACTTGTATCGCTACTGGTGCTTGTATCACATTGGTGTTAACTCACATTCAGCTATCCAGCATGCTTCACCTACAGTATGGCGCCGACCTGCTGGCAATGGGCAACTATTTAGCTAAATATTTATAATAGAGAACAGATATTCTTCAGTTCATGTTTGGATGTTTGTAGTGCCATATCAAATTATTTATTACATAGTTTTTACAGCCCCAAAAATAGTGTTCTAGAAATTATTGGTCTTGAGTCCAAAGTTCTATCGAGAACTTTTTCATTTTTACATACGCATGGGACAGTCAAAATATGTCCACCTACGGCCGAACTTCGAGTAATCAAGATATTTGGGTACAACTGGCTAGTTTTGTATGTTCCTTCACTGGGCAACTCCCCTAAAACCATTAATCGCCTACTCACAACAAACTTCTCTTACTCCTATTCCATACACATTAAATTACAAACTTTTCATAGCATACTAAATGGTAACAATATAGAAAGTAAAATAAGACAACAGAAATGAAAAAAGATTATAGCTGCCTATTTCATGTAAAGTAGTGATAACATCAAAACATCATACATTGATTCTCAGTTTAAATGTTCCATATAAATAGAGATCAGAACAAGATTCCCCATTCTTGTCAAGTCAAAAATCTGGGTAGATCACTTTTGAAAAATGCAATGATTTTGGCCAAAACATTAATCTTGAGCTAGTTTAGATCTGTTTCAGTCTGTGGACATTTAAATCAAAGCCAAGGCCATGGGACCAAATTCAAAAGTACTTGCAGTCGGCAAGAGATAGTACTAGGTATCTAATAATAGATTATGTGCTCTGTTGAAGGTTTATGAAATTATTATAGCATTATTTAACTTGGATAAAGTATTAATGTGACTGATAGGTACTGCATGCAGATATTTCTTTGAATATAAAAGGTGGATAAAAGGTAGAAGTCCTGAAAGTGTGTTCCTTCAAGCATGTAAGGCTTCTGGTGTAAATGTAAGGGTTGAGCAATCAGTTTCAGAAGAATCAGAACGATTTTGTATGTGCTTTGGAAGACACATAACTCAACATTTACTGTCTGGAGTGCTCTGGCAGTTGCTGCAATGACGCAGAGCTTTAATCGTGAATCGGATATCATGAAATTGGGAAGAGAATCAGGGTTAAAGCAAAAAAAAGCTAGTATATTAATATTAGCTTTTCCATCGATCACATGTTGTTGCTAAAACAGTAAGCACATGGATAATAGCCATGCTGTGTTCAAGCCCTTCATTAATTACAAATCTCAGATAAAATACAATTGTGAGAATGAAACCAAAATCATTAATTTCTTCCTGAATGAGTGAGAAATGTGAACACTGACAGACAGTGCAAACATAAGTCCAAAAGTGCAAAAACATTTAGTAAAAATAATTATGTTTAAATTGTCTTTTTACTTTATTTCCAGGGAAGAGTGGAGTGTAACTCCATGGACAGTGAGCATGGTGTGACAACAGGACAGAGTGACTGTGCCATTAACAAGCCCATCTTCAAAAGCAATTCCAAGGTCTGTTCCACACACGTTAATCATTACTACATGCAGTCACCTCCAAAATTGTTGGCACCAATATTAGGGCAATAATTACGTTTAAAATCCATGCAACAGTGGTATCCCTGCCTTTTACACTGGCACAATAGCAGCCAATTTGAATTTTTGATTTGATTGATTTTCTGCTGGCCCACAGTGACTTTAGAGTGAAAATGTTGGTCAAAAAGATAAAACAAATATAATATTAAACCAAAAGATGAGCTGTTTATCCATGAATACCAGCAGTGGGTTTGACATTGACAGAAGGATGCATATACAGAAAATAATCTAATGTAAAATATGGAGGATCTTTGATTTTGTGTGTTTGTGTTTTGCTTCCATCTGTCCTGGGGCCCTGGTTAAGGTCAAAGGCCTCATGAACTCTACCAAGTACCTGGACATTTTAGCCAAAAATCTGGTTGCCTGTCCTAAATCTGGTCGATGCAAGTGGATCCTCCAGAAAGATATTGATCCCAAGCACACAAAAAAATCTAAATATGTTTAATTAACTAAATAATCTACATTTTGCAATGGCCATCTCAGTCTTCAGAATTTAATCCCATTGAAAATCTATGGTTTAAATTAGAGGGCAACCCATGAGCACAGACCAAAGGATTTCAAAGATGTGGAAAGGTTCCTTATGGAGGAATAGTCTTTCCCCCCCTCCCCTGTGTCAAGAACAAGGGGAGGGGGGAAAAGTGTTCAAAAGAACAGTGCGATCATTTTTCACTAAATTTATTTTAGAAAATGTGGTATTTTGTTGTACAAGTACAATATAGTACAATATATTTCACATATTTACAATAGAAACGTGTAACCTGTTTTGTTGTTTTATTTACCCCTTTTCTCGTCAACCAAATCACCAATAATTTTGAACCAATATACGAACTGTATGTTCTTTTTTAATAACAACTAAAACTATTTGTTTAATCTAAACTCTCTGCTTATTCTCAGGCTATCTTTGTCCTTTCCTATGGAATAGATAGCAACCGTCAGTTTGAACAAATGGTGACTTTTACTGCAAATGCTTCAAGGTACTGTATGTGTGGACGTATAAACAATGTGTAAGGGTACAAAATCTAAGGGATACATTACACGGCTACATTACAAAATTTCATTTTTATTTCCTTAGCAAGTTAGCAGTTTTTAGAGAGCAATCCATGCTTTAGTTTTTTTTACCTGGCCTTTGTTTCCAAATGGTAATCTTTTAGCATTTCAGACAATACTTTTGGGAGTTATTATCCCATACATTAGTATGATTAATGGTTCATGTTCAAATCTAAAAAATAAATGCTGTAGCTTAATATTATTAAAGTTACATTAATATTATTTGGACATGAAGCTACAAAGGACACAATATATAAATATAATCATATTCACTTGCAACGGTTTGTTCCTGATGCTAAAAAAATTGCATGTGAAGAAAGTGGCAAGGTAATACATGACCATCGCCTAAGGGTTTGTACAAAACATGGCAGCAAAAATGGCAGTATTTAAATCTATATTTTCTTTTGACACTGGTTATAGTTAAAGGAATGGTTCGCTCTTTTTGATCCTGGGGCATTTTTTCTGATTATCTAGCTTAATCCTGGACAATGGAGACATTATTTTTTGGAATTAATACTGTTTTGAGAGTTTCCGATTTTTTAAAAGGAAGCCTCTCCCGGCTACAATGAAAATGAATGGGGCAATGGAAATAGCATGCGGAATTATATGATACATTCGGTTTTCCAAAATGGGAAGGCCGCGGTGTATTGATATAGGTCTCCATAAGTGCTCCTGAAAAAATTGTGCCAAAACGAGCATTGTATCAATGGTTATGTTCTACATGAAACTGAACTATTTTTTCCATGAAAAATGCACTACCTCACAAAATCTGTAAACTTCCGCACTCGACCTAACAGCACGGTGCTGTTTCAAAACAGCTGAACTACGGTGCTGACCTCATTGGAGTTTACTAGCGGACAAGCAAAATTTACAGTATTTATCAACAAGTTTTGAGAATGTTTAGTCCCCTATTGTGTCAATAAAATGAAACTTAGCTAATTGTCTAAAAGACAGGCCGTCATTCCGGAATGTTATCAGTCACGGAAAATAACTGACATGGCCGTTTCCAACATTATCAAAATCATGCCAATGCTCCATAGTAATAATTTCAGTACCTACCTATACTATTCATGAAGAAATAGCTATTACAGTACATGCCTACTTACAGAATTGAGCGTTGTCTGTTTGTTCCCTCCAACCTCTGCCTCTTCCAGTTTCTTTGGGGACGTGGAAGGTTTCCAAAACTGCCGGGTTGATACAGTAAGAGCTTGAAAGTCACTGCATCTGTTGCACATGCCTGTGCCGATTCAGCCTCATCCACGGACACATCAAGGCTCTCGATGGCATTAGTTACAGAAGCAATAAATCCCACTCCTAACGCGAGCTACAGTTTAGTAAACAAACCCGGATGCCGGATAAATCCTCCTTGCAGACAGATTTGCTTTGGTTTATCAGCAGCTGATAGAACTTGTTGGCATTTTTGTTTGAGATAGTAGTCTACACTAGCTAACGTGAGCTACAGTTCTGTATACAAAAAAGCCGGTTAAGGATACAGCCTCCTCACAGACAGATTCATCCGCGCGGCAGCTGCTTATCCATTTTCCAGAAAGAATAAACAGCGATAACCATTGAAACAATGTTCGTTTTGACACTAATTGTTTTCGGAGAACATACGGATACCTATATCAATATACCCTGGTCTTTCCATTTTGGAAAACCGAATGTATCATATAATTTTGCACGCTATATCCGTTGGCCCATTCACTTTCATTGTAACTGGGAGAGGCTTCCTTTTAAAAAATTGTAAACTCTCAAAACTGTATTAATTCCCAAAAATAATGTCTCCACAGTCCAGGATTAGGCTAGATAACCGGAAAAAAGGACAGGATAAAAAATCGCAAACTTTTCCTTTAACAGCCACTTAAGCTTTTGTAAAGGTACATTTTCTGGTAGGTTGTGGATCAAATAATGCACTGAATATAAACTGTTGCTACCAATATTTCTATTAACTGTTGAACCCTGTTTCGTCCTGTTTAGTGGAAATAATGCACACTCTCTGAGCAGTGAACTTTTCAGAAAGAAGAAAATTGGTGTGAAATACAGCATATATGTTTTGATCACAAGGTTTGAACAACAGTACTTTGTATACAACAACATATTATCCTATTAAACTGGTATAACAATTAAAACTATCCTAATCTAATCATTGTCACCATTTCTACTATATTAACACATTCAATTAATGATTATGCTTTTAATGTTTCATTTGTTGAGACATGAGGATTCAACCCAGTACATTAACTTCACTGCCGGGAAAAATGATTTGCAGAAACATGTGAAACAATCATTTGTGGTAAATATCATGCTGTATACATTTGTTTTATTGACTTAATGTGTCAATTTAGAAGGCATTTAAGCTTTTTTAAAAATTTTCCTTTTCTGTCTCAGGTTGTGAATTATGTAAGAGATTTTAATCTTACTGTGATAATCAAGGTGCCAATGAAACTTGGAGACAAAAGTATTTGGGCTGATCAAAACAGCATACTGGTAAGAATGCAAACCATTTGTTGAATGACCTCATCCCGCAACCTTCCCCTGTGCAATTAATTATGAACTGGATGGTTTGAACTTGATAACCTGTTACATACCATATTCTCCCTGCCTCAAACACCCTCTTGCAAAGCTTACTTCCTCTCACATAAATCCTCTATAATTCACACACGCACAGCACAAACTCCTTCACTCACATACAAGCCTAGCAGAGTCCAGATTGAAACAAACCACCACATGCTTTTTCTTTCACAAACACACCACTGCTCTAAACTTGCTCCCAAAGTTAGGGTCCCAAACAAAATTTCAGAAACTCCAGAAAAAGATTTTGTATTAAATATGGACGATAATTACATTGATCACACATACTGAATATGTCACAACGACACCTGCTGCATGCAAAGTAGCCTTTCACTCCCATAAAATGGGAGCAAATGCGTAACAGATATTAGCTCCAGTTTATAGGGGATGGTGGTTGACCTTTGGCAATAGACAATATTTTGGCTGTTTCAAAATATTTTATTAGTTGTTTCCTATTTGGCACAGGCAAAGATTTGCTATTTGGTGATAGCAAATCTTTGCCTGTGCTCTTGATTGTGTCATGTGAATTAAAAAAATATGCAACTTCTACTGTTTAGCAAATGGTTATTTTTCTGTTGAAAGTTGCACATGCAAATAGAACCTGGTCTGGGGATGAAATTAGGGCTGATCCCATGTAATACTTGCTAAGTGGGCAACGCATGCTCTCTGAGATTATTCTGACATAACACTCTGAACTTGTATAAAAATGTATGCAGGCATTCCATGCTCAGTAAATAGTGTTTTTGCTTTGGATGTACGTAGTTCATGTGGATAGAGTATTTTCTGATAAGAACTGCAAATATGACAAGAAAGTTAATACAATGTATTATTAACATGATATGTAACGAAAGCAGAATATGGAGAATGTAGTGGTTGCACAGCCATAGGGCGTAAAATTAAACGAACACAATTTTAAACGAGCTCAGTCCCATCCTCTCAGGCTTTGGGCATTCATGTGGCTCCCTTCAGGACGGTTGGGAAGCTTTAGCAATCACGTGATATGGTCTGTTTGTGGGATAGGAAGAAAAAGCCATTATTCTCTTATGTCCCGAGCAGACCTAACGGAAACAGCTAATCAGGGATGTTGCTAGCTTTCCTTGAGCGCACTGTGGCCCTGAACCTCCGATGGCTGTGAGCTCTCACTCTGAGGTGGTGAGGCCCTAATCGGGTAGGCGCGCCACAGAATATTTGTTTTACTCCAAGCTTATGCAGGCCGGATAAAATCGGCTCTTGGGGGTGCCATACCTTGCTCCCTGTGCTAGACTAAATTTCTTCAGCTTGGCTACAGATATCCTGTTATCTAGCTATGTTTATACCTTTTAAATGTAACAACTGGTGACTAGTTTATACAAATTCATAGCTAACTACTTTACCTACTGGCTAGAAAATTTAGAAAAATTACTGCATGAGAAATACTTTGTTCTCATTCCAGTTGCTAGTCTAACACGAATCTCAGCAAATCTTCAGTCAGACTGGTGGAGCCCTTATAAAGAAGACTGCAGTCAGAGAGCAGTGAAATCCAGTTTGAATGCAGTTATATTTCAGTATTACTTAAGTAGTTTTGCTTTAAAACAAGTTATTGGTCACTAAATAAAGACCATGGTGCGCAGTATAGCTAGTTGCACATCTGATGTCAATTAACAAGCTCAAAATTATTTGAGCAATAATGACACTTAACGCTTGCCTTCCATGTTTTCGACTTCAGTCTAAAGTAGGAAGGTTAACTGAATGTTATTATTTAATTTTTAACAAAAAAAACTTTACTACTTACATATAGCAAAAGCCAGTACATGTAAAGATTAATTTCCCAAAGTGCTGATATAAATTTCCTTTACCAGCATTTTTGACTGAAAAATCGCTTCATTGAGAGAGAGAAAGCACTACAGTTGTAGATGAGTCACTTTTTCTGAGGAAAAGCAGCTTGAACGTGATAGTCATACTCAGATCGCAAAATGATTTAGCGTTCTTAATTTAATTCGGCATAATTTCTAGATTTAGAACTAGGGGAAAATTGTGCTGAGGTATTTTAATTTCAATTACTTTTCAAGAACTTTCTTCAAAAAGAGGTTATGTTTCCATGTTTTCCAGTATTGAAATTTCTGAGGCCCAAATTCAAGAAATTTAAACACTTCAAGGGCCTTGTGCGATCCCTGTAATATTTTCGACTGGATTGACAAATATTTGTATTTCAGATTCCAGGTTGTCATAGAGACAAGAATGAGGAACCGATTTCCACAGACTTTGTTTACAAACTGAAGAAAGATTCTGTTGTGGTAAATACTTCATCCTCAAAATCTGAAGTTTTCCATTGAATTGCACTATAGTTTACTATGTTTTTTTTTAACCTAGTATACAGTGCTATTACACACTTTTGAAAATGTAATTAAACTCAATGCATGGTGAGATAATGGGTAATGAACACTTATTTTGTTTAGGTTATCAATAATTATTATTCAATGAGGCCAATCTTATGGAAAGATTTTGCATAGAACCTTTTACGCAACTTTGC
Source organism: Esox masquinongy (assembly GCA_016801175.1). NCBI lineage: Eukaryota > Metazoa > Chordata > Actinopteri > Esociformes > Esocidae > Esox > Esox masquinongy. The sequence continues at coordinate 1,819 of JACXGI010015874.1, read as the reverse complement.
TTTTGCTTCTTTTAATTTTGCATTATTTAAACAAATTATCAAAATTAGTCTTCAATCTTTCTCTCACAGGACTGCTCTGTCGCAACCTGTGGGGTGTTCATGTGCAAAGTCTTCATAAGAAAAGATGCTCACAACTCTTTCAACATTGCTGGCAATCTCAGCTCTGGATGGATAGAACAGGTAATATGACCAGTGTTATGTAGTACACATCAGGACCACCATATATTTGGCTTTTTGTTTGAGTGAATGAGTGTGTGCGTGCATGTCTCAAGTATTACATGTGCCCATTAGAGCAGCTGGTTTAGGTGGTCAGGTGTTAAGCACACTGATGGCTTGTGGGTAAAAACTGTCTCTGAGCCTTTTAGGGTCCTAAATAACATTGCATGCTTTCGTCAAACATTGTTTTGGACAGACATGGACAGACATCCATGGAACCAGTAATGCATTGGACACTATGCAGGCCCCAAAAACTGTTTTGGGGAAAGCAGACAGCCTAGTGGTTAGAGCATCTGACCAGTGAAGGAAAGGTTGCTAGCTGTTGTAAAAGTTGTCATTCTGTTCCCAACCAAGGCAATTGTCCCTTAATATTACGACGCAGTGGCTGTAAATCTTAATTTAACTAGTGTAAATAAAGGCTGTAATTTGCAAAACGGCTTCACTGTTGTCTGGTTTTGAGTATGGGTTCAAGCATTTTGTGTTCTCACTCTCTCTCTCTGCGTTAGACCATTATTTCTGTTAATATGCTGGAATAAAATTTGAGTGGACACTGGACGAAACTGTACCTTTTCCAAAACTCAGGAAACACGGATCTACACCAGTGAAGCAAACTGTGCCGGCTAAGTCTACTACCCGTTGGCAAAAGCTTGGCCCCAAAAAAGAACACAAAGAAGGCCGTTCTGTTTCCCGGGTGCATTGGTCTGTGATATCTATGAAACTATTCCTCAAAGACTGTCTGACCACCCAAAACATATACAAATCATTGTGCATGTATAGACCAATGACATTCACAAAGAGCAATCAAAACAATTAAAAACCGACTTCACTGAACTTTTTAACAAAGTTGCAAACCTGTAATTCTGTCATTTATCAGTGGACCGCTACCATCAGTTGACAGAGGAATCAATACGTTTAGGAGACTACTCAGACAGAATACATGGTTTTCCAAAACCTGCAGTTTAAAAGGACTGATCTGTACTGACAACTTTAATCTGTTCTGGGGGCGCAGACACCTTTTCAGAGCAGCTGGCCTCCATCCCAACAAGGATGGACAGGGACTATTAATGGGCAATTTTCTCTATTCACTCCATCACCCTTCTGCACCTCACCATTCTCATACATGGCCTCAGCCTCAGGTTAAACACTCTGCGATTGTCCACCCCTGAATGCTCATGCATTTTTTCATTACACCAGTCCGCCGGAATCGACCCAAGACTAGTACCACTCCCCGTAAAATTGAAGCGTGTAAGCGGCGAGTCCTTTATGAGGGGTCACCGGTCCCACTTTGGTGTTATTAGCTATGGGTGGAAAAATACTGGCAAGCGTAGTACAATTGGCCGGGGAAGCCTGCCATGTAAGAGCAAGCATACAATCATATCCCCACTGGTCCTCTGGATGCAGAGGAGCAGGTTCATTATACAAGCGGGGTCGAGCAGACGCACATGCTACACAATCCCCTACCTGTTGTTCTCTGGCAGTCTGGAGAATCCAATCCACCCAGAGATTGCTGTCCTGATACCCGGTGGCCCGTTCAATAATGTCCACCGGCTTTAATTGGGAATAATCCACTGATACTACACGGGGGTCGTGTCGAGGCGGCACC
>JACXGI010015873.1:0-16676 GCA_016801175.1 Esox masquinongy | reverse complement strand
TTTTTTTAATCTTTATGTTTTCTTATTGTATTTCTATTATTATGATGTTTTCATTTGTTTTGATGTTTTAATTTGAGTATTTGTTTTTATGTTATTGTATTTTTATATATTTTATATTTTATTTTTCTTTGTAAAGCACATTGAATTGCTCCGATGTATGAATTGTGCTATATAAATAAACTTGCTTGCTTGCTTGCTAATGAGCTACAGTGTTTCCACAGTCTTTTTACATCAGCAGTTGTAACAAAGTGCTTTTACAAAACACCCATCAGAGTGACAGCTGGAATCGTCAGGTATCGTCTTGATCTGCAACACAACCTTTGGACAGGGAAAACAACGAGTCCTTCGAGCCTGGTACTCTGGAGGTGTGGGCCAAGACCTCATGTCCTCCTAAGTTTAAAGTGAGCAGGATAGAGGGAAATTTAGAGAGAGCATTCCTTAGGTTTACAAGGATTTACAGTGGAGAACAGGAACTGACCCTACTCCCCTGGCACAATAATATAGCAGCGTAAAACCTTGGGGCTGAGACAGGGGGGTCCAGTGACACTGTGGCCCTAACCAGGGGAGGCCCCGGACAGGGCCCAACAAGCAGGAAGTCAATCCACCCAGATTGCCAAGCATCAACCAAAGGGACACCCACCAACCGCAACCACCCTGAAATGAGGGCCGAGTATTGCCAGCAGAGTTCAACCCAATCGCACAATGGGCGCAACGGAGAGACAACAACAAGGCAGTGACTCCGCCCCCGAATGGCACTGGAGAGAGGGCATCCCAGTGGCGATGAGAGCCCATCTGGCAAGACAGCAAGGGTGGACCCTTGGACAGCAAGGGATATCCCACTGAGCTACAGCATTATCCTGCTGAACTACAGTGTAATCCGTTTGAGCTACACTGTCACCTGCTGAGCTACAGTGTTATCCTACAGAGCTACAGTGTTACCCTACTGAACTAAAGGGTGTCATTTTGATTGTTACATTTGACACCATGTAGCTCAGCTGCAGAACACTTCACTTGTTACATAGAACCAAAGGTACAACTTAAATATTACAGCCACATAATGTGCTGATCGATGTGTTGAATAACCTCCAAGTGTGTTTGTGTTGCTGAAAAAGCCCTTGGCAGAATCTCAGTGTGATTTCTGCTCTGACTGCTGAACGCTCCACACACCTGTATTCAGGTACTAATGCCCTGTAACCCTCTGGGAATGGTGGGTCTGTGTGTCCACTAATGCAACATAAGTCTCACTAGGCAAGAGCATCTGCCAACTAAATGAAGGATAATCACATTAAACTGAGTTTTCATCAAAACACAGTGCAACGCACACACACACACGCACGCACAAACAAATTAGCTTTGAACCTGGCTGTCTGCCTTACCTAAGACAGTGTTAGTGAGTCGGGTTTAATATTAGTTTAGTAAAGAAAGTTTCACCAGGGATCTATTCAAAAAGTCACATAAAACACACAGCAATCCAGGCTTCTCCTCTCTCTCTATCTTTTTTTGTCTTCCTCTCTATATCTCCCCCACAGGCTGTCTGGCTGGTTATAGAGTATACAGTGAACTAGGCTGTCGGGTTATAGAGGATACAGTGAACTAGGCTGGCTGGTTATAGAGAATACAGTGAACTAGGCTGGCTGGTTATAGAGGATACAGTGAACTAGGCTGGCTGGTTATAGAGGATACAGTGAACTAGGCTGGCTGGTTATAGAGGATACAGTGAACTAGGCTGGCTGATTATAGAGGATACAGTGAACTCGGCTGGCTGGTTATAGAGGATATTGAGAACGAAGCAGGCTGGTTATAGAGAGTTTTGTGAATTAGGATGACTGGTTATAGAGCAATAGGGCTCATTGGCTGATGACTGGCAGGCTGGTGAATGGCTGGCTGATTATAGAGGTTAAAGAGCATAAGGCTGGCTGGCTGATTATAGAGGTTATAGAGCATTAGGCTGGCTGGCTGGTTATAGAGGTTATAGAGCATTAAGCTGGCTGGCTAGTGAACGGCTGGCTGGTTATAGAAGTTATTGGGCATTAGTCTGGTCGGCTGGTTATAGTGGTTGTAGAGCATTAAGCTGGCTGGCTGGTGACTGGCTGGCTGTTATAGTGGTTATGACAACATAATCATGGCAACTCAATGGATTTGGTTATTACTCTTTGTCTTAGCCTGAATAATCTTGTAAAGGAAGATATATTTGTGTCTGATCATCATAGTATTGTTTTTAATGTCCTGCTTAAAGTTTTCCCCAAAAGGGAAAGTCATAATATTCGGTCTCGCATCATTAATTCACAGACAGCCTAAAAGTTTTCAGCAATTTTTCCTAGTCATATTGAAAACCTGTATGCCACATGTAGCATTGATGTAGCACTAAAGAGATTCAACAAAGTGTGTCACAAAGCACTCTTGATGAAATTGTTCCTTTTAGATCTAGGTCAAGGCCTGAATCTAAACATTACGCTTGGATAGATGAGAACATTTGAAACCATAAGAAGACATGTAGAAAAACAGAACAAAAATGGAAAATGACTAAACTACAGTTAGGTCCGGAAATAATTGGACACTGACACAAGTTTTGTAATTTTGGCTGTTTACCAAAATATATTCAAGTTACAGTTAAATAATTAATATGGGCTTAAAGTGCAATCTCTCAGCTTTAATTGGAGGGTATTCACATTCAAATGGGAGGAAGGGTTTAAGAATTACAGCTTTAATATTTAGCCCCCTCTTTTTCAAAGGACCAAAAGTAATTGGACAATTGGCTCAAAAGCTGTTTCATGGACAGGTGTGGGGTATTCCTTCGTTATTTCTTCATCAGTTAAGCAGGTAAAAGGTCTGGAGTTGATTCCAGGTGTGGCATTCACATTTGGAAGCTGTTGCTGTGAACCCACAACATGCGGTCAAAGGAGCTCTCAATGCACGTGAAACAGGCCATCCTTAGGCTACAAAAAAAAATCAATCAGAGAGATAGCAGGAACATTAGGAGTGGCCAAAACAGTTTGGAACATTCTGAGAGAAAAAGAACACACTGGTGAGCTCTGCTACACAAAAAGGCCTGGATGTCCACGGAAGACAACAGTGGTGAATCCTTTCCATGGTAAAGAAAAACCCTTTCACAACATCCAGCCAAGTGAAGAACACTCTCCAGGAAGTAGGCTATGATAATATCATTATCCAAGTCTACCAAAAAGCGAAGATGCAAACCATTCATAAGCCTCAAGTTTAGAAAGGTCAGATTAGACTTGGCCGAAAAACATCTAAAAAAGCCTGCCCAGTTCTGGAATAGCATTCTTTGTACAGATGAAACTAAGATCAACTTATACCAGAATGATGGGAAGAAAAAAGTATGGAGAAGGCTTGGAACGGCTCATGATCCGAAGCATACCACATCATCTGTAAAACACGGTGGAGGCACTGTGACGGCATGGGCATGCATGGCTTCCAATGGCACTGGGTCATTAGTGTTTATTGATGATGTGACAGAAGACAGAAGCAGCCGGATGAATTCTGAAGTGCATAGGGATATATTGTCTGACAGATTCAGCCAAATTCAGCAAAGTTGTTTGGACGGCGCATCACATTACAGATGGACAATTTTAGATTAGATTAGATTCAACTTTATTGTCATTGAACAGTACAAGTAAAGAACAACAAAAGGCAGTTAGCATCTAACCAGAAGTGCAAATAGAGGAGGGCAGAAAATGTACAAGTATGGACAATGACCCAAAACATACTGTGAAAGCAACCCAGGAGTTTTTTAAGGCAAAGAAGTGGAATATTCTGCAATGGCCGAGTCAATCGCCTGATCTCAACCCGATCGAGCATGCATTTCACTTGCTGAAGACAAAACTTAAGGCAGAATTACCCATGAACATACCACAACTGAAGACAGTGGCAGTAAAGGCCTGGCAAAGCATCACAAAGGAGGAAACCCAGCGTCTGGTGATGTCCATGCATTCCAGCCTTCAAACAGTCATTGCCTGCAAAGGATTCTCAACAAAGTATTAAAAATGAAAATTTTATTTATGATTGTGTTAATTTGTCCAATTAGATTTGAGCCCCTGAGGTAAGGGGACTGTGTATGAAAATGGTTGCAATTCCTAAACGTTTCATAAGATATTTTTGTTCAACCCCTTGAATTAAAGCTGTAAGTCTGCACTTCAATTGCATCTTGGTTGTTTCATTTAAAATCCATTGTGGTGGAATACAGAGCCAAAACTATGAAAATGTTGTCAGTATTCAAATATTTCCAGACCTAACTGTACATGTCAATTACATGTACAGGAAAGAGCTGCTATTATCTTACAATAAGGCAATTAAGGATGCGAAGGCTGAGTATTTTTCTGGCTTAATTGCAGCAAAGTGTCATAACCCAACATTCTTATTTAGAACTATTGACCAACACGATTAATCCAGCACCAGTCAGGGCCATGGCCTCAACTGCTGCAGACAGTGAAAAGTTCTTAACCTTTTTTAATCAGAAAATTGCTAATATTAGATTAGATTCAACTTTATTGTCATTGAAAAATACAAGTACAACAAAATGCAGTTAGCATCTAACCAGAAGTGCAAATAGAGGAGGGCAGAACATTTACAAGTATTTACAAGTATTAAGTATATGTATATTACCAGTGGAATGTGTAGATGTGCAATCAAGGCAAATGCAGTACAAATGGCAATACTAAATGTGAAATAAGGCAAATAGAGGTGGGCAGAAAATGTACAAGTATTTACAAGTATTAAGTATATGTAAAGTTGTGCTCAAAAGTTTGCATACCCTTGGAGAATTGGCAATATATGTACCATTTGTAAAGAAAACATGAGTGAGCAGGCAAAACACATGTCTTTTATCTCTTATGAGATTCACATTCAATTGTAGGTAATAACAGAATGGGACAATCATAAAACAAAACATGGCAACAAAGAAAAAAATTAACTCACCCCTGTTCAAAAGTTTGCATACCCATAGTTCTTAACTGTGTATTGCCCCCTCTAGCATCAATGACAGCATGTAGTCTTTTGTAGTAGTTGTCTATGAGGCCCCGAATTCTTGCAGGTGTTATAGCTGCCCATTCATCTTGGCAAAATGCCTCCAGGTCATGCAAAGTCTTTGGTCGTCTTGCATGAACTGCACGTTGGAGATCTCCTCAGAGTGGCTTGATGATATTAAGGTCAGGTGACAGTGATGGCCACTCCAGAACCTTCACCTATTTCTGCGGTAACCACTGGAGGGTAACTTGCCCTTGTGCTTAGGGTCACTGTCGTGCAAGTCCAAGAGCGTCCCATGTGCAGCTTTCGTGCAGAAGAATGCAAATTGTCTGCCAGTATTTTCTGATAACATGCTACATTCATCTTGCCATCAATTTTCACAAGATTCCCCATGCCTTTAGAGCTCACACACTCCCAAAACATCAGTGAGCCACCACCATACTTCACAGTGGGGATGGTATTCTGTTCATTATAGACCTTATTGAACCCTCTCCAAACATAGGGCTTATGGTTGTGACCATAAAGCTCTATTTTGGTCTCGTCACTCCAAATTACAGTGTGCCAGAAACTGTGAGGTGTGTCAAGGTGTTGTTGGGCATATTGTAACATTGGTTACTGTGGCATTGGCGCAGTAAAGGCTTCTTTCTGGCAACTCAACCATGCAGCTCATTTTTGTTCAAGTATCGTCACATTGTGCTCCTTCAAAAAACCACACCGTTTTTTTCCAGAGCAGCCTGTATTTCTCCTGAGGTTACCTGTGGGTTTTTCTTTGTATCCCGCACAATTCTTCTGGAAGTTTTGGCTGAAATCTTTCTTTGTCTACCTGATCTTGGCTTGGTATCAAGAGATCCCCAAATGTTCCACTTCTTAATAAGTGATTGAACAGTACTGACTGGCATTTGCAAGGCTTTTGATACCTTTTTATATCCTATTCCATCTTGATAAAGTTCCATTACCTTGTTACGCAGGTCTTTTCACAGTTCTTTTCTGCACCCCACGGCTCAGTATCTAGCCTTCTCAGTGCATCCACGTGAGAGCTAACAAACTCATTGACTATTTATACACATACAGTGGAATGTGTAGATGAGCAATGGAATGTGTAGATGAGCAATACAAATGTGCAATAAGGCAAATAGAGGATGGCAGAAATGTTACAAGTATTAGGTACTATAGTGTATGTTACAACTGGGATAATAGTTGTTCAGGTACAAATGGCAATTTCAAAACGGCATTCAAGATGTGCACTCAAATGAAGGAGTGATGTATTAAGGTAGCATGTGTGCCCGAGATGCAGAGATAGTAGCAACGAGGTCCCGAGGTCGACATGCGTGTGTAACAATTGTAAAAATGCAGGCACAACAGCAATTCTAAATGTGCCAAGAGGCAAATTGAATGTACAAGGTGTATGTGCAACTGAAATATTAGATCTATGATAAACCATACTCTGCCCGTATTGAAGTTCCTTACCTCTGTCTAAACTTAACTCTTTTACTCCAATTGTATTAGAAGACCTTTTAGATAGCACATCTCATTTAAAACCGTCCTTTTGCCCTCTAGACATTATACCACCCAGACTGCTTAAAGAAATTATTGGCACAGTAGGCCCTGAACTGCTCAGGTTATGTCCCTGATTATTTTAAGTCAGTATGTGCTCACCCTCTTTTTAAAAATGAATCTTGACACCTCTGCTTGTAATAACTACAGGCCAATTTCCAAGCTGCCCTTCTTTTCCAAAATGTTAGAAAAAGTTGAAGCAAAGCAACTTTTATAGGTGGTGGACCACGATTTTAGTTTTGAGAAATTCCAGTCAAGCTTTCGTCAGAAACAGTACTGAAACTGCTCTTGTTAAGGTTACAAATGACTTGTTGTTGAAAGCTGACTCTAGAGAGTGTTCAGTCTTGTTGTTACTGGATCTTAGTGCAGCTTTCAACACTATAGACCACAACATATTAATTGACAGACTTAAAAATTGGGTTGGGATCTCAGGGATTACACTAGATTGGTTCAAGTCATATCTGTCAAACAGAGCATTTGTGGTGTCCAATAACAATTATATGTCTTCCTCTGTGCCTGTCATATGTGGTGTTCTGCAGGGCTCCATCCTGGGGCCAATCCTGCTTTCCCTGTATATGCTTCCATTAGGTAGTATGATTCATCAGCATGAAATTCCTTGTCATGTTAAGCAGATGATACACTGTTGTATTTGTCGGTTAAGCCAAATGACTTGAGCAAGTTTAGTGTTCTGCATAATTGCCTGGAAGACGTTACAAGCTGGATGTCCAATAATTGCCTCTTGAATATAACTGGAGATTTGCAGATTTCCGGCTTTACTGGCATTCCAGAATGTAACTGCAATTTATGTGCACTTATGTTGTCAGGACATTTTGTCAGGACAAGTTTTTTTTTTACTTGTTCTATTTTTTTCATGGACAAGCTATAACTGAATTACTGATGAATAATGCTAAAAACACATCAGATGGTTTCCCAAACATGCCAACATTATCTGAAAAAAATGGGGATTTATAGACATAAGAGCTAGAGCTGAGCAGATATTTTAGCAAGTGGTGTCAAGAGACGTTGCCAAGTCTCCCTCAACCTCAAGTCTGTAAATTACATCAATCCACTCTTATTGTACATATGTAATGTTTAAATGCTATTTGTTCAGTATAGAAAACCATTTTCTACAATATAAACACATACATTCTGGTGCCATTGGCTATCCAGAGGACCTTGTGCAATGAATGAAGTTTCACAATGAGGCTTTCCCCCGCCTAAGAAATCTGCATATCGTGAAAAGCTAATCTAACTGGCTACAAGACTTGTCAATCCAATCCGCTGTCAACAGATTCCCCACCACAAAACGTAAACAAACTGATAAAACCTAATTTTGTATGCACAAAGATGCAGACACTGTGGACATTCAATATTTTTTTTCAGTCATACATGATCGGATAACATTTGCCAATAGGCTGGTTTTGTTCCTAAGAGCAATTTATTTGGCACCGAACGTGAAACTTAATTTCATGCACAGACCAAGCCGGAGCTTACCATGTAAAAGGAAAGGTATTTGATAAAAACTGATTTTCCAATAAAGATGTTGACTCAGATGTCTGGATCAATAAAGGTAGGCCCCAGGCAGCCAAAAATATGTCCTTATGATTGGTGGAGTATCTGGCTTTGTGAATCAAACTTTTGACTCTGTTCGTTAGACAGCTCCACTGATCGACACTGACACTGGTGGTAGCCATCTTGTTTTGACCCCCTGGTGGTGGTGGTGGTGGGGGGGGGGGCCTGCATGCCCAAATACAGTAATAAGACCTAGACCAGAGATGTTATACTCTACCAGAAAGGGGAGATTCACTGCTTCAGACATTACCACCCAATAAAAGATAGGTGAAACCGTCCGGAAACTCAATTTAAGAAGTTACTATCCCATATCTGGGGTACCTACATTCAAGAGGTTTTAAAAGCTGATAAAACCAAAGTTTTAATTATTGCCCCCCCCAGTTATTTCAGATGAAGTTCGGTTGGCTCAAGGATAGCTAGCAAAAAATATTGTGCCTTTTGCCAGAAATTTACAAAAGGCACAATATTTGTACACATACTTAATGCTTGTAAATGTTCTGCCCTCTTCTATTTGGACTTCTGGTTAGATGTTAACTGCATTTCACTGTACTGTACTTGTAGTTGTTCAATAACAATAAAGTTGAATCTAATCTAATCTATATAAATAAAGTTATTATTAAGCTGGCTGGCTTTTGACCGGCTGGCTGGTTATAGTGGTTATAGAGGATTAGACTGGCTGGATGGAAATAGAGGTCATAGAGGATTAGGCTGGCTGGTGACTGGCTGGCTGGGTGTAGAGGTCATAGAGGATTAGGCTGGCTGGCTGGCTGGTAATGGGGCATTAGGCTGGCTGGTTGGTTTTAGAGGATCAGGCTGGCTGGTAATATAGTTTATAGAGCGTTAGACTGGCTGGTGACTGGCTAGCTGGTTATAGAGATCATAGAGGATTAGGCTGGCTGGCTGGTTATAGGGCATTAGGCTGGCTGGCTGGTTATAGAGCATTAAGCTAGCTGGCTAGCGACCATCTGGCTGGTTATAGAGCATTAGGCAGGCTGGCTGGTGATTGGCTGGCTGGTGGCTCATTTCGGTGACACACTTTTATAATCAGAACATTCTAGTGAACAATGTACCATGTTAGAAGAGCGTGTCCTATATCTTTGCTCTCTGTTTCTATCTCCCCCTACCAATTCCTGACTATCTCCTGTCTGTTTCTTTCTGTCTCTCCTTTCTGTCAATTCCCTTTCAATTAATTTTGTCTGTCTATCTCCCTCTCTGTTTCAATCTCTCCTCTCTTGGTTTCTGTATCTCTCTCCTCTCTGTTTCTTCTGTATTTCAGTTCAATTTCAATTCCAACTTCAATTAAATTTGTCTCCCTCAATTTCAATCTCCCTCTCCTCTTTGCTTCAATCTGTTATCTCTGTTTCTATCTCTCCTTTCTCTGTTTCTCACAGTGTCTCCCCTCTCTATTTGTCTGTCTTTCCCCTCGCTGTTTCTGTCTATCTCTCCTCTTTTTGTTTTTGCCGGTCTTTCTCCTGTCTCTGTTTCTGTCTATCTGTCTTCTGTATATGTCTCTCAATTTCAATTCAATTGAAATGTCAGTTTAAGTTGTCTGTCCGTCAATCTCTTCTCCCTGTTTCAATCCCTCCTCTCTCATTTTCTGTCTCTTGTCTCTCTCCTCTGTTTCTGTCTGTTACCTTCTTTCATTCCTCATTCCCTTCCCTTTCAATCCTGTCTTCTTCCCTTCTTATCAAATTGCACAGGTCAATATAGTTGGACGGGTTTAAATGAGTCAAAAAACAAGTAAACGTCTGTGGTTCTATTCAACAAGATCTGTTAAACTATATCAATGTATACACTTAGTTAAATAGATCTTAACTGTATCAATGTATACACTTAGTATAAGATCTGTTTAACTTTGGCGTATACAGTGATACAGTTATGATCTATTTAACTAAGTGTATACATTGATAAAGTAAAGATACAGTTAACTCAATGTTGCTGCTATTAAATCCCCCTTTCATGGTCAACTCATCAAATGCAGACTGTTGAACAAGCCACCTGTTGTAATGCATTCTTTCATGAACATCAGAAGAAAGAAAGAATACAAGGACTTTGAGGAAAAGTTTCTCTTTCATTCAGAGTTGATCACTAGCCCATATAAAACGCCTTCCTAATTCTCCTGTTTCATTCCTCTGTTTTCTCCTTCTATCTTCTCAGTTGTTTTACAGCACCTGTCTGAAAGACTAGGAGAATGCGTTGGGATGCTCATAGATTTATAGTGTCTGAGAGAACACCGTTGCAATCTATCACACATGCGCACACACACTCAGATGTGCACAGGTTTTATCATATACTACTGTTCAAAAGTTTGGGGTCACTTAGAAATATCCTTGTTTTTGAAAGAAAAGCACAATGTTTGTCCAAAAGTGTAGACACTGTTAATGTTGTCAATGACTATTATAGCTGGAAACAGCTGATTTTTAATGAAATATCTATATAGGCGTACAGAGGCACGTTATAAGCAACCATCAGTCCTGTGTTACAATGGCACTTTGTGTTTGCTAAGCGAAGTTAATAATTTTAAAAGGCTAATTAATCATTAGAAAACCCTGTTGCGAATATGTTAGCATCCCTGAAAACGGTTGTGCTGTTTAAAGCAGCAATCAGCGTCAGCGTTTCAGGGTTTGATTGCAGGCTCAAAATGGTAAGAAACAAATAACTTTCTTCTGAAACTCATCAGTCTATTCTTGTTCTGAGTAATAAAGGCTAATCAATGTAAGAAAATGCCAAGAAACTGAAGATCTCGTACAACATGTGTACTGCTCTCTCCACAGACCAGCACAAACTGCCACAAACCAAAATAGAAAGAGGTGTGGGAGGCCCTGGTGCACAACTGAGCAAGAGGACAAATAATTGAGAGTGTCTAGTTTGAGAAACAGACGCCTCGCAGGTCCTCAACTGGCAGCTTCATTAAATAGTACCCGTGAAACACCAGTCTCAATGTCAACAGTGAAGAGGCGACTACAGTATGCTGGCCTTCTAGGCAGGGTTCTTTTATTGGCCAGTCTGAGATAACTATGGCTTTTCTTTGCAACTCTGCCTAGAAGGCCAGCATCCAGGGCCTCCCACTCCTGATGCTGAAGTTACTCAACTAGTCTAAATATAGACAGTTTTATTGCTTCTTTAATCAGCACAACAGTTTTCAGCTGTTCTAACATTATCACAAAAGGTTTTTCTAATGATCAATTAGCCTTTTAAAATGATGAACTTGGATTAACAAACACATTGTGCCATTGGAATACAGGAGTGATGGTTGCTGATAATGGGCCTCTGTACGCATATATAGATATTCTATTAACAATCAGACATTTCAAGCTATAACAGTCATATACAAAATTAACAATATCTACGCTGTAGTGTAAATATGACATTTTGTTAATTAATGACTAGTAAGGGCATTGTCAAAAGTATAGTAACCCATGGTAAATCATGACCAGTTAGGACATTCTGTATATTATAATAACCCATGATGATCATGACTAGTGAGGACATTCTGTATAGTATAATAACCCATGATGATCATGACTAGTGAGGACATTCTGTATAGTATAATAACCCATGATGATCATGACTAGTGAATTCTGTATAGTATAATAAGCCATGGTAAATCATGACTAGTGAGGACATTGTCTAAAATATATTAACCCACGGTAAATCATAGGGGTGGGTATTGGCAAGTATCTTGCGAAACGATATATATCACGATATACATATTACGATTCAATAAATCACGATTCATCATGATATCACAACTGAATCACGATACTTACTGAAGTGCTAAAGAAAACCTCAAATAATAGAACGCTATATACTTCAAAGGACAATCTTAAGCTAATCCCCATGAGCAACCCCTAATAAAAAAAGAACCAATCAATTTGAAATGACTTAGAACTTCTAAATTTAACGCTTTAGACTCCAATAGAATTCTAGAATGCTGCTGTTGATTAGCCTACTGAAAATTCTCAAACAAAATCATATTTTATCACATTTCAAACAAACAGACATAGCACAAAAACCAAAACCAAATTACAATTACAAGTTAACTTTATTTTAAAGAGCATGTACTCTTCTTTAATTTGACAACACATTAATGTAAGTTGGAATAATATAGTTTGTTTTTTCCCATTAACAATCAATAGAAAGAACGAACGTCAAACCATAGAACGATATATTGCGACGAGATTGAGCCAGCAGTCAAATAAGGTCCGTACAGCTAATATGATCATAATAAAGTAAGCACAAGGCAAATCTCAAGACATACGTTTTTATAAATGATAAGGGAAAGTATGCGGCGCACATCCTTTGGCAGATGCAGGAAATCGCGATGAAGTGACAACGTTGTCAGCGAAGCACAACATTACTACTTCTTGGCTAGCTAGTGAAAGTAAGAACTTGTTGCTGCACAAGCGAAACATTTGCAGCCAGACAACTTTATTTTAGTCTGACAGACGAAACAAACCGGACAATTAGTTGTCTAGTTAGCAATGGCATTTTGCATATTTGAATGAAATCGGAAGAAACGCGAGAAAACAACCAACTACTAGTCAGCCGGCTACACAGCTACTGCAACGCTTTCCATTACAAGGCTGAGCAAGCAACCATTAGAGCTCCACAGCTGATGTGCTTGTCTGTCAAGTTATCACGACAGGGTTGCTGTTGTCATCTAAAAGATATTCCCAACATTTCACAGCATAAAGTATGGACAACACAAAACTTAAAGCCACAGTTTATTTCTTACTCACCTCGACATCATTATCGCTTTCAAGGATGTTTCTGACCTCGTATCACCAAACAATACAGAAACAATATCTTCTAACGTAAAAAGTCGTGGCCGCTTTGGCACGAACATTTTGAGTGAGGAAATTAATAAAACAAAAAAGTCAAATGACAGCATAATAAATAAATAAACATCGATTCTAGAGATCAGAATATCGATACAATATTGGGAAAAAATAATCGCGATTTTACATTAAATCGTTGTATTGGCACAGCACTAGTAAATCATGACTAGTGATGACATTCTATATAGTATAATAACCCATAGTAAATCATGACTAGTGATGACATTCTATATAGTATAATAACCCATAGTAAATCATGACTAGTGAGGACATTCTGTATAGTATAATAACCCATGGTAAATCATAACTAGTGAGGACATTCTGTATAGTATAATAACCCATGATGATCATGACTAGTGAGTACATTCTGTATAGTATAATAACCCATGATGATCATGACTAGTGAGGAAATTCTGTATAGTATAATAACCCATGATGATCATGACTAGTGAGGACATTCTGTATAGTAAAATAACCCATTGTGAATCATGACTAGTGAGGACATTCTGTATAGTATAATAACCCATGGTAAATTATAACTAGTGAGGACATTATGTATAGTATAATAACCAATGATGATCAGGACTAGTGAGTACATTCTGTATAGTATAATAACCCATGGTAAATCATGACTAGTGAGGACATTCTGTATAGTATAATAACCCATCATCTTCATGACTAGTGAGGACATTCTGTATAGTATAATAACCCATGATGATCATGACTAGTGAGGACATTCTGTATAGTAAAATAACCCATGGTAAATCATGACTAGTGAGGACATTCTGTATAGTATAATAACCTATGGTAAATCATGACTAATGAGGACATTCTGTATAGTATAATAACCCATGATGATCATGACTAGTGAGGACATTCTGTATAGTATAATAACCCATGATGATCATGACTAGTGAGGACATTCTGTATAGTATAATAACCCATGATGATCATGACTAGTGAGGACATTCTGTATAGTATAATAACCCATGGTAAATCATGACTAGTTAGGACATTCTGTATAGTATAATAACCCAGGGTAAATCATGACTACTGAGGACATTCTGTATATTAAAATAACCTATGGTAAATCATGACTAGTGAGGACATTCTGTATAGTATAATAACCCAGGGTAAATCATGACTAGTGAGGACATTCTGTATAGTATAATAACCCATGGTAAATCATGACTAGTGAGGACATTCTGTATAGTATAATAACCCATGGTAAATCATGACTAGTGAGGACATTCTGTATAGTATAATAACCCATGGTAAATCATGACTAGTGAGGACATTCTGTATAGTATAAAAATTCATGGTAAATCATGACTAGCAAGGAATTACGGTTAGTACTAAAGGATTATCCTTTAGGATTAGGTTAAACAGTAAGGATTAGATTTTAGTTATTGGGGGTTGTAATGTTAAGGGTTAAGTTTAGTGTTACAGTTAAGGAGTTAAACTTTTTAATGGAAATACATTTTGGTCCCAAACAAATCCTCACATGTATAATAAAATATGTCTATCCCCAAACACAGGCTTTCACATCTCAGTAAATGTCATATATTGTGTTTTCCTGAAAATAGAATTTAGAGGAAATACCTGTACATTATAATCCCTTCCCTTTTTCTCTCGCTCTACCACCCTTTCAGTCTTTCCCCCTTTTTCTTCTTCTCATCTTCCTCTCATGATCCCTTTCCCTGTCTGCCTCTCTTGCTCTGCCACTCTCTCCCCTACTCTAAGGGGGAAAAAATACAGTTCTCCTTTGAATTAATCGTCTGCTTTGTGAGATTGAGGGTTTCTGCTTCCATCCAATAAAATCTGAACAGGTATTTTCTATTTTTTTTTTTAAATTACATAACAAAACTTTTCCAAAGCACTTTCAGACATAAATCACAGAAATAGATTCTGAATAGATCAAAGACGTGATCTCTATCTCTCTCACACCCACACACAGACACACACACACATTTGAAATACTTTATTTGAATCCAAAAATCACATTACGATGAAAAGGATTGAGACAGTCGAAAGGTCATGAATATTTAGACCCCTGAGGGTACAGAGAGCACCTCCTTTCCCATACCACCAGGTCAAACGAACAGTGGCTGCACACGCACACACACAAAGTCCATCCTATCACTGAAGGAGAACTAAACATCATTAGCAATTGAACATTTAATTTACAACTAATTTCATTTTGAATGTTTGTCAAATCATGAAATCAGATTTAAACAAATGCTCATGTCACATAATTATGCACAGCTATCCATTATTTTGTGGCAAATTGTGCAAAATCAAAAATAACGCAGTGCCTTGCTAGCTACTTGCTAGCGGAAACTGCATCGGTTCAGATTCACTGGAAGGGGCCACCAAAGGGTCTAATTAACCCCCACGCCCTTGATTATATACACTCCCACTAGAGATAATGCTTGACTCCCGCTAGAGATAACACTTGACTCCCACTAGAGACAACACTTGACTCCCACTAGAGAGAACACTTGACTCCTTCTAGAAACAACACTTGACTCCCTCTAGAGACGACACTTGACTCCCACTAGAGATAACACTTGACTCCCACTAGAGAGAACACTTGACTCCCACTAGAGAGAACACTTGACTCCCTCTAGAGATGACACATGACTCCCTCTAGAGACGACACTTCACTCCACCTAGAGACGACATTTGAGAACACTTGACTCCCACCAGAAAGAATAGGATGATCAATGAAACAGACCTAATGAAAGACACTTGTACACTCCATATGTTGACAAGAAGCCTATACACACACACAAACCCAAGCGCACCCACACGTTTTGACATGTTTACATTAAGTATTATAAATACATGGATGACACAAAAACGTGTAGAGTTCTAAATAATGACATAGTGCAGTCCCTGTGCCAATACCGGCAACCATCAGTCCTAGGCTCCAGAGGCACATTGTGTTTGCTAATCCAAGTATATCATTTTAAAAGGCTAATTGGTCATTAGAAAACCTTTTTGTAATTATGTTTGCAATTAAGGACTTTCTTCTGAAACTTGTCAGTCTATCCTGGTTCTGAGAAATGAAGGCTATTCTGTGTGAGAAAATGCCAAGAAACTGAAGATCTCATACAATGCTGAGTACTACTACCCACACAGAACAGCGCAAACTGACTCTAACCAGAATAGAAAGAGGAGTGGGAGGTCCCGGTGCACAAGTGAGCAAGAGGACAAATACATTACTGTCTAGTTTGAGAAACAGACGCCTCACAGGTCCTGGTAGCTTCATTAAACACCAGTCTCAACATCAACAGTGAAGAGGCAACTCCAGGATGCTGGCCTTCTAGGCAGAATTGCAAAGAAAAAGCAAAGTCGATGCTGGTGGCATAACGTCTTGCTCTTTACTCTGACAAAACCCTGAACAACCACTTGGTATGCGCAATCCATCCATAAGCGTCATGAACAGTCTAACTTAATAGGGCATCGAGTGCTCATTCAAATACACCACAGGAGGTTTGTTCCGGATAAAAGGGACCTTGAAGAAATTTCTCTTCGATACAGTTGCAAAGTTAACAAAAAAGCAACGCTCAACAAGTGAAGTGGGTCTTCACTTTAGCTGTAATGAATACATGAACTACTTTGATGAAAAGATCATCATCATTAGAAACCAAATATCTGACTCCTCCTTAAATAGTTATAGTCCCCAAAATCTCAGTTGTCCTGAGAATGTCCTGAACCTCC
>JACXGI010015872.1:0-16891 GCA_016801175.1 Esox masquinongy | reverse complement strand
TGTCTCTCATTGTCTCTGTCCCCCTCTCCATCTCTGTCTCTTTCCCTGTCTCTCATTGTCTCTGTCCCCCTCTCCATCTCTGTCTCTTTCCATGTCTCTCCTTGTCTGTCTTTCTTTCTCCCCTCTCTCTCCCCATCTATCCTTCTTTTCTTTGACATGTTAACCCTCCGTCTCTGACAGTGAGCACCATGGAAACCAGTCAGAAACCATTCTGTCTGAATACATGTGCTGCTGGTCTCACGAAGTGTGTGTGCGGGTACTCGGCTTTTCTGTGTGTGTATGTGTGTATGTGTGAGTGTGTGTGGAGGCGGGGCCAGGAGTCCTGTTTGGTTTTCAAAGCCCTTAGAAAGGTTGTGTCCATCCCGACGGCCATCTTTCTGTAATTCATGCAAATTCCCTTAAGAGCTCGGCATCTTTGTCTGACCTGGTGTCCCCCTGTGTCTTCAGTGCCACCCGATAACTCCATGGAAATCTAAAAGCTGACCGTTCTGAAGACTGTTTCTCAGCATTGTCGTTCCGATGGATAAGGTCCTCAAAGTGTTTTTGTCACAGGAGGAGGGGAGGGCATGTTGTTGACAGTCGTCACGAGAGAGTTCCTTAGCTATCACCGCAGCTATTGTGATAAAGGTCAACAGAAGTGGCCCAAAGGGTGGGATTTACAACCCAGGAAAGACATTCATACATTTTCATCACTTTAGTTTACTGCTCATGGATAATTTACCACCACAAAAACTTGATAAAATACGTTCTGAGAAGCAACAATCCATGGAAAAATAAATAAAGCATAAGCATATCTAAATGTGTGTATACTGGTCTTTCCTGTCTGTCTTTGACAACGCTGAAGTATTTCAAGTGCCCCCGGGCCTTAGTCAATGTTCTTCAGAGGCCCGCCCCTTATTCTCCCCCCAGGCCAATCATATTTCACTCCCATTCAGATGTCTGAATGGAGAACCCCAAAGGACCTCTCCTCCGCTCTCTCTGTCTCTCTCTCATACACACACGTGCGTGTAAGCACGTACACACTCAAATACATCCACCACACACCCCAAATAAACCATTACTGTTACTACGACTCTAGCCATCCATAGCACGCCTGCACTTTGTTCAGTTAAAAGTTGTCGTTGAAATATTGTGCTTCCATTGGTGCTGTGACAAAGCCCAGGGAGGGTGGCCACGGCAACGCAGTGTGAGGTTTTGAGTGCCAATAGGACGACGGGGATACCCCTGTGTCTCTGCTCAACAGAGTCAGTGTGCAGAAATAATTCCTATTAGACCTGGTCAATCACCAAGCACATTCAATGAAATATGGCTTCCTTTCATTCAATTCATTTCATGATCCATACCTCTTAACTATCAATCATCTTTCTGAGGGCTGTCTGGAGACTCTGGAACGCAAGAATGAATGAATGAATAATTGTTTGGTTTATAACTCATTCTCTCAGCTAATGAGGTCTCCTGCAGAGGAGAGAGATCTTTGGAGAATATATTCAGTCTTGTATGGGGAGTTATATTTCTTTAAGGGAGTTGTATTCTATTAAGGGAGGCATACTCTATTAAGGGAGTTCTATTATATCATGGGAGTTCTACTATATTATGGGAGTTATGTTCTATTAATGGAGTTATATTCTGTTATGGGAGTTATATTCCTTTAAGAGAGATATATTCCTTTAAGGGAGTTATATTCCTTTAAGAGAGATATATTCCTTTAAGGGAGTTATATTATATTATGGGAGTTATATTCTGGTAAGGGAGTTATATTCTGTTATGGGAGTTATATTCTGTTATGGGTAGTTATATTATGGGAGTTATATTCTGTTAAGGGAGTTATTTTCTTTTAAGGGAGTTATATTCTGTTATGGGAGTTATATTCTGTTATGGGTAGTTATATTATGGGAGTTATATTCTGTTAAGGGAGTTATATTCTGTTATGGGAGTTATATTTTTTTAAGGGAGTTATATTCGGTTATGGGAGTTATATTATGGGAGTTATTTTATATTATGGGAGTTATATTCTACATTATATAATTGTTGCACTCTAATACATTGGTTTCGGATCTCATGACAGGCATTGAGACTTCCCAAGCTATAAGCAGTGCTGCAATAAATTATTATTTCATACTCCCCATAGTGCCAAGACCAAGGCCCAAAGAAGTGCACTATATAGGGGGCAGCAAGCCTTTTACCATGTGTCTGTAGTGTACAGTACATTCATCTGCATTCCATTACAGTGCTTTGGTTTGGGATGGGTCTCCTCACAACCAAGGAAGTAGTGAAAACCTATACATGCAAATCTACTGCGGTTTCAGCCCAGTGAAATGAAAGGAGGTCAGAATAAAATGGGCTGTTGATACATAACAGTGCATCTCATTCATTTTGGACGGATCTCTAAAAACCTGCGGGTTGTCTACTGTAATATCAAGCTATCAGCCGGCGAAGCAGTGGAAAACAGCCACCACCTCGGCATTAGGCTAAATTCATCAAAAGAGGAAAGGACTATAGATCCTACATTCCAGTGTAGTGCCTTCCCACTGAGCAAAGGATGTTGAAAATACATTGAAAAGACATCTTCCTAGTTGAAAATACATTGAATAGATGTTGAAAAGACGTCTTTAAAATGATTTTGCTCAGCTTAGTGGGTTGGTTTTGGCCGGTGAGGTGGGGAGAACCTCTGGGCTAAAGGTTCCCTGGTAATACGGTAGAAACAATATGCCGCTAACGATGACATGCTACAGTGATCAGTTATTGGTGCCGTTGACTGTGCTTCCTCAATATTGGGTCCCTGTGGCGCCATCACTAGCTGCTCCCCACTGTCCGTGCTACACCACTGGGACAACCGGGACTTGGGTCTAAGCTGTAAAGTTCTTGGCGCAGCTTGTTCACTTGAATTCAGACCCCAAATCATTGTTCCCAGCCGAAGGACAAAGAGCTTTGAGGCAGATTATGTTACATTTTCACTGCATTTGTGAAGGGAGGAGGACAATTCTGGACTGGGGAGGATGGAGAATAGTCACTCTTTCAAAGGGATCTCTCTCACTATTGTTATTTGCTGTGACCATAGCTAACAAACGTCAAAAGGCTTTTTCAAGCCTATTCTTTTAAATGGTGGCAATAATAGCAGCGGAGGGGAGTGGCCAATAAACCAGCTTCCCTGGATTAGGTATCACAGCACATCTGTTGAGTGTAAAGGGCTACCTTACCTTCTCTGTAGGCTGTCTTCAGCTTGGATGATTGGATGAGAATGGAAGGAAGTGTTTACGTTTTGCCTTGAGGCTATTTTCTTTTATCTGGTCGGAAAACTGTGGCAGGTGCTTTTTCATTTATTTAGCACAGTGAGAGGCTGGTTGACAGAGCTCTCTGGTGTTGCTATCGGTTATTTTGACATACACTCCCTGATTGTCACTCACTGTGCCATGCAATTTTAATGTAACATTTGTTTTGAATTACAAATTCATGAATCCCCGTATTTTCCAATTATGCGACGTCCACGTGACGTTCCGGTGCCAGAAACATTTTGGCAGAATTCAGATGACAGAGGAAGAAGGACCCAGCAACTGAGTGTTTTCGCCTAGTGTTCATTTGATACCAGGAAATGTTTAACCCCTATTGTAGATAGACAAAAGGTTGTTTTAATCCCACTGTGAGGAAGGGTCAGGGTAGGGCCAGGGAACGAGGGGCGGGGGGGGGGGTGGGCGTGTGTGTGTGTGTGTGTGTGTGAAACAGGCCCCCTCTCTCCCACCGTCACTCTAGCAGAGCTAGTTACATCAGAAAGACACAATGCGGAATACAGGAGTCACTGGGAGTATGAGGACCTAACTTTATTTTTTGCCTCACACACACACACGCACACACTCACTGGGGAGATTTTTCCTTGCAGAGAGTAGCAAAAGGTAGGAGAAAGGTAAAGTAAACTCTCAATGTATACTTGGAGACTTTAATATCTATTGAAACTTAGACACTTGTTGTGAAAACGTCAGTTATCCTGTGTGTCTCTGTGCGTTCTGTGTGTTTGCATGACTCGCATTAAATCAGCGTTTGTCTGTAGCGTTTATATCACGCAGATGTTATCACCTGTTCAGGCTAATGAACAATGTGGTGGATGGAAATAATAATTGTGATTATGGGAACTGTGACATAAAACAAGAAGTCTGTTTGTGAGTGGTTGGTCATCTGAGGCTTGTTAACCTTGCATTTCTCTGTGTCATTATGCACGGTTATACACTGGTTTCATGGGCACAGATTAACAAAATGAATGCAGAAGCTACACTGAGCTTTATTTTTTGGTCCAGGTCTATGTCCTTAGTGTTCTCCACCCCCACACAATGTCAGGATCTTTTTGTTAAATATCAAATGACTTATATTATAATGAATGCAGGAAAGCACTCATAGCTCTTACTTATGGAATCACATTCCCGTAAATTACTTTGGTTACAATTGTTTAATGATTTCTCATCGTCCTCGGCTGGTAATGGTGGTGCTTCAGAGGAGATGGATCCTGTCCGTGGTGACATGTGCTGCTATTCCCTTGCCTTAGAAACCCAGAAGTCTAAAATTAAACCCACAAGGCTGCAGACATACAGACACAAGCTGTGCTGTTTATTCCTCTCCTCTCTCCTCTGCTGTTGTCTGATATGAGACTCATAGCCGTGAGGAAATTCAACACTCACTAAGAGACGTCCTCTCATTAGTCCGGCTGGGCTTGTGGCTGGAGCAGCAGCACTCCTCAACTCACATATACCGTGTCAACCTCATGTCCCATGAGAGCGTGAGAGAGAAAGAGAAAGGAAATGGAGTGTGAGAGAGATGGGATTTGATGGGAATATCATAGGAGCAATCCAAAATGGGAACACAGGTGGAGAATGTGTCGGTGGGGTTTGGTAGGACCATAGCCGGATGTTCTTGGAGTTTTGAGTGATTTGAAATAGGAACAGAAACAGGCATTTTTTGACCAGTCTTCTTTGGCCAGTGCATTTCTTTTGTATTTAAACCCATGTTAGAATAGTTGCTGCTTTGCACGATTCAAAACATTTTAATGAGGCTGTTTTTGGAGGGATTTAAAAAAGGGAACATGTTTGGAACTTCATGTGTGATGGAGCGCATGAAGTTCCAAACGTGTTTCTGTGAAGCGTTTTGGAAACGTTTCTTACTGTGAATCATTTTGGAAACATCCCTTTCTGTGAAGCGTTTTGGAAACATCCCTTTCTGTGAAGCGTTTTGGAAACATCCCTTTCTGTGAAGCGTTTTGGAAACATCCCTTTCTGTGAAGCGTTTTGGAAACATCCCTTTCTGTGAAGCTTTTTGGAAACATCCCTTTCTCTGAAGTGTTTTGTCGCCGTGAACATCGACTCTGACAATCGACAATCGACTCTGGTTTCCTACACTCCTTCCTTCTGTTGATCTGTCTTTCTGACCGTCTGTCCGTTTGTCTGTCTGTGCTGTTTGTCCCAGCTGCCTCCAGTCTGTCTTCGTCACCATGGCAGCAGTGGTGGTGCAGGGCGTAGGTCCGTTGGGTGATGTGTGACTGGACCAGAGGAGGGTTAGCCCGGACTGGCTTGTCTGTCGGTCTGTGTGGGGCTGTGGCTTCGGACAGAGTACTGCTTTGTCAAACAATGCAAAAACACCTGATAACATTCTTAGTTCATTGTGACATTTAGGCTTTTTTATACTTACATAGCTCTGATATCCAGTGGTAAAATACAATTATCAATAGATTTTTAATAGTGAGTGTACAGTATAAAGCGATGAGCTATAAATGCATGTCCTCTTCTTAAATCTACAGTTGATGTACTTATTTACAGAGTTAACATTTTAGCATATGCAATGCAAGTTACATGCAGAGAGATGAGATTGGTTAACATAGTCTCATTAGTCTCTGTGGGAGATGGCTGGTTGCTGAGAGCCAAAGAACAGGGAAATAACATTTTCATTTTCTGGTCATGATGGATCTGTCTAGTATCTCTCATAACCTAGATAAAGAACAGGGAATAAATTTGAATGTACTGAATACAAGTATATTAATACGTTGTCAACCTGAGGTTGCCATATGACACATTTGAGAAGGCTGAATGTTTCCTGTGTGCATCTTCGTTCCCGGTTATCTAATGGAGATCGCTGTACTGCCTGGGAAACGAACGGTGGTGGGCCGTCTTGCATAACGTACCCTCTCTGAAGTCGACATGCCTCGCCAGACTAAATTGTATTGGCTTCCTCAGTCATTTTGGAAACTGATTCCAGAGGGTGTTTACCATAACATAGTTGTTAGGGGAGAAGGCCTTCAGTCAGAATATACCAGTCCTGGAGCTAGAGCATTAGTCTGACAGCCAGAGAAACCCATTGACACACACAAACACCTTACCTCTGTCTTAAGCAGCCTGGCTGCTTTAGTGCCCCATTTGTCCGTCGGTATTTACTAAGATTTTTCAGAATTCAAAAGCCGCGTGCACGCATTCAGCTCTACAGATATGGGACACGGATGAAGGCTTAAAAAAAAAAGAAAGATATCCACAGTTGAAAGCTTTCCAGCCCATTTCAATGGGAATATCAATGGCTTATGAAGGATTAGGCTGTTGTGGTGTAAAAATAAAAATGTTTAAACGTACGCGGCCCACTGTGGCTCCAGTAGGGTTTCCTAGAGGGAGCAACATCCTGGCCTCTCCTTTATCTCGTTGCTTGGATGGGGTTCAACAGCGACTGTATAACTGGGGATTTATTGGTTGCATAGAAGACATAGAGAAGCCTTACTGTGGGAAGGAATTACACACCTGTTGTGCTAATATGCATTCCACTGCAGAACCATTTCTCGATAAAACTTAATCAGAATAATATAGTACATTTTGATATTTCTCCATTAATAGTCAAGCTTGTCAAACTCGAGCATCGGGGGTGAAGAGACTAAATTTGTTAAGCTATGTTCTGTTTGATGGAAAGGGGGAAAGGTCATATAGTGATCTATATGAATGCTGGTATCTACAGTAGTACTGATTCTTTATTTCTGCTGTTTTTCAGAGTCGAGAAGTGCCAGCCATTTCAAACAGGGAGGAGAGTCTTGAAGAGGTGGGGAGAGTGGATTTACTCCGGTAAGTCAGGCTGTCTTACTGCTAGTATGCAGGTTCTATGTGGTTCTTTGTGCTTCACGGCACATCTCATATCCCCAAATCCTGTTTTCCCAAAACAGTTGAATTCCCTCTCCGGTGTGTGGAATGTTATTGCCTCGTCCTCTGTTTCAAAACAAGAAGTTGTTACTTCACTTTTGGTTTGAATAGAAATGACTGCCTGTCCTTCTGTCATGTTTCTACTCAGTGAAGGATGTTCTCTGATTTCTTCTGCATGCTAAGTGGAAAGCATTATTCCGTCATAACAAAGTGGCACCACTTCATAATACAGTGATGGGGATGAAATCAATGCCTTGTTTTATTGCTGTTCCTTTTGTAGTTTTGGTATCCTCCTATCACTGGGCTAAAGCTCATCGTTTGTGTGTGTGTGTGTGTGTGTGTGTGTGTGTGTGTGCGTGTGTGCATCCGTGTGCATGCCTGTAAGTGATTGGCATTTGCCCACCATTTTTGTGTACCAGTGTGTCCGTTGGAAATGGTTTTGGCTTGGGCAGAATGAACGCACGCGCTTCATGCAGGGATCCAGTGTCACATGGAGCGACCCGGTCTGTCTGTTGAGTGCACGGAATAGCTTCAAGTTGTCAGGGTAACAAGCCTATCCTTTTGGTCCAACCTCACCCCCCATTGAGTCCAGGCTTAGACATGTCACTTTGAAACTCAAGTGTTCCAACAACACTTAAATAATCATGTGTCCCAGTAGAGCTGAGAAAATAGTCTATAAATGGCACTTGAAAACAAATTGTCATAGAAACCAGGATACCCACAGGTTCATGTTCTTTCATGACAGTAAAACAATACAGGTAGTCGTTGACTTCCGACCGACAGGTCGGAACGTATCCTGGTTGCAAGTCGGTTTGGTCGTAAGTCGGCCGAGGAATAATAACTTAGTATATTCAAGTCCTCCGTAGCCATGTTTGCGTTTTCTCTTACTACCCTCGCTCGCGGCAGTAACTATCGTGTTCCCACAGCCTCCTGCCCAGCTCCCTCACGGTACCGCGCTGGCTGGTATATGAGAATTTTTTTTTTAACTTCGGTCGTGCACGGTCATGAGTCCGCACGGACGTAAGTCGCATAGGTCGTAAGCCGACGACTAACTGTATATAAAATAATAGAGTTAATAAATATACACATTAAATGTCGGCATTCCCCCGGTGTCACCTGGCCTATATGAGTAGTGCTACGTCCTTCCACTGGTGTCACCTGGCCTATATGAGTAGTGCTACGTCCTTCTACTGGCATCACCTGGCCTATATGAGTAGTGCTACGTCCTTCTACTGGTGTCACCTGGCCTATATGAGTAGTGCTACGTCCCTCCCTGGTGTCACCTGGCCTATATGAGTAGTGCTACGTCCTTCTACTGGCATCACCTGGCCTATATGAGTAGTGCTACGTCCTTCTACTGGTGTCACCTGGCCTATATGAGTAGTGCTACGTCCCTCCCTGGTGTCACCTGGCCTATATGAGTAGTGCTACGTCCCTCCCTGGTGTCACCTGGCCTATATGAGTAGTGCTACGTCCTTCCACTGGTGTCACCTGGCCTATATGAGTAGTGCTACGTCCCTCCCTGGTGTCATCTGGCCTCATGTGAGTAGTGCTACGTCCTTCTGCTGGCGTCGCGTATTTGAGTACTACTACAGTACATCATTCCAGTGTCACCAGGCCTCATGTGAGTGTGCCTTCAAAAGCGTTGACTTGTGTGACTCCCTGGAAGGGCAAGCATTGTGGAAAACAATGCTTGCCAAGATATTCAACTCTGCTGAAGCCAAGATATTCAACTCTGCTGAATCTGTTGCTGCAATGACACAGTGCCATCAATGCCGTTAGATGTGTCCAAATTGGGACTGGGTTAGAAAAATAAAATGACTTGCCTTCCAGCTTTGTTGTGTTGAATGAACAGTCAATTTTGGATGTGTGGCAACACAAGACTTAAGATCTGTAAATCCATTCTAACACTGAGGAGGTGAAATGCTGGCATAGAATAAGGAAGGTGGAAGGTGTGAAGGATCGCACATTCCATCTTCCTTTTTCTGCTGTTTCTCCACCCACCCCCATAATTCTGCTGTTTCTCCACCCACCCCCATAATTCTGCTGTTTCTCCACCCACCCCCATAATTCTGCTGTTTCTCCACCCACCCCCATAATTCTGCTGTTTCTCCTACCGCCCAGCCATTCTGGTGCCCCATACATATTACAGCACAGAGCAGTACGAGATCGTGATAAAAATGTGTTAGATACTGGGTCTTCAGTAGCTCAGTTTGATAGAGCATAGTCGCTAACTATGCTAGGCTTGTGGGTTTGATTCCCATGGGGGACCAGTGTACAATGTATGTAGTAGAGGAGGGAGTTAGAGAGAGACTGAGAGAGGGAGATGTAAAGGGCTACTGACATCTCTGTGCTCGTCCCGCCCGTCACAGCTCGCCGTCACATGATGAACACTAACCACACAGTCAGACACATTCCCTCACTCTTCACCCTCACTCTTCTCTCTCACCCCATCTCTTGCCCTAATTCTCTCTGTTCGCTGTTCTGAATGTTGTAGTCAATTAAACCTCTGTGAGCCCCTGGCCAGATAGACCGAGTCCAGACTTTTAAATGACCATTTCAGTAGGGAGAGAGAGATAGCGAGAGAGGTTAGGCACATTTTTGTGTCACAGGACGCCTACAAAATAATATCTAATATGCCTATCCATTTAAATATGTGTGTCCAATGTCTGCTTGAAATTGTGGATTTGTTTATTATATTTTATTTTCACTTCTGTTATTATTATTATTTATTTTTTCCCTATTGCATTGGCATTGTCAACAGAATCCTACGCCAAACAGCTCCATGAAATTGAAGAAAGAAAAGTGAGAAAGGGCTACAGAAATAGAGACAATTCTACAAAGTGTGAGAGATTGAAAGAGAGAGATGGAGTTGGGACCACAGAAACTGAGAAAATGCAGCTTATTCTAGGAGAGAAACCCAGTTGTGCTATATTAGTGGCAAAATATGTAGCTTCCTGCCACACCCGAAGGGACAACCAACTTAATAATGTCTCAGGATAATGAAACTACAGTAATACCTGTATCCTTCCCCCTACTTACTTGTAACTGTGATTGTTGTTCACTGTTCTGTTTTCATTTATTTATTTTTGTTTGTTTGTTTTGCCTATAATTTTAATATATATATAGATGTTTGCTTTGGCAATGTCTGCAGTAACACATTCCATGCCAATAAAGCCATTTGAATTGAATTGATTTGAGTTAGAGTGCTACAGGTAGTAGAGGGAGAGAGAGACAGAGAGAGAGAGTGCTACAGAAATACTGCTACAGATACAGCGCTACAGCGAGAGGGTACACACTGAATCGGCAGTTTAAAACCCACTGAGGCGTGAACCAATGGGTCTTTGTGAGCCGCAGCTTTCAGAAGGGAGGAATGAATAGGCCTGATGTAGAGGTTTCTGTTCACCTCACCCAGGCTCTCTTTCACAGGGTTACCTCGTATCGCGTGTGTCGGGACAGGGTTTGCGTCCTTGTTGTTTGTGTGTTTTGATGTCCGCAGGCACAGTGACAGAGGAGTTTATCTAAACTGTCAACCTGTTGCAGTAGTTTAGATACAACCACCCATATGAAGGGTTACAATGGCCCGAAGGGGGAAAACAGGTCCGGGGTCTGTAGATTCTGAGTAAGAACCGGAACATTACACTGCGGTATCCCCCCACACAAGGCTGCAGTTGAAGTCGGTTAAAAATAAACACATCTAAACGTGTGCGTGTGTGCGTGCGTGTGTGCGTGTGCGAACGGCTGTGTCCCTGTCTCCACGCTGCTAGTACTAATTTGTTACATTGTGCTGACTCCCAGTTGTGGTGGATTAGTGGCTCGAGGGGAGCCAATCAGCAGATTGCATCTCAACATTTGAGGAAGCTACTGTAGGTCCTGTAATGCAGATGGAGTTGATCTGCTGATCCATGGAGCGATCCGTGGGCTTGGCCGGTGGGTCCCAGAGCTCTTTAATGTGTCAGTGACATCCCTCTGACAGATAATCTTCCTGGGGTCCCCGCAGAAGTAGCAAAAACACACCTCAGACGATCATTTACACAATAGTGCAGTATAACTCAGAGAACTATATTGCTTGAGGAAAATCAGCTTTCAGTTCTTCTACGCCTCACATTTGGAGTGATTTCCAGGATCGTTTGAAATCAAATTATCTGGTGCCTCTAAGGCAATTCAGAAAGATGTCAGAAAGATTCTCATAAGACAATGTGTTTCTCTTATGCTTAGTGTGCTCATAGTATCTGTGTTCATCTCATTTTGTACTGTACATGTTTATAATAATGTAAAGTGTGTGTATTTTACGCGGGGCTTATCCGCAAATGAGGCCTTTGGTCTCAGCGTGACCCCCCCCCCCCACCCGCCGCTAAAATAACCATAAACATAACATATGAGCCTAATAAGACGAACACCATTATAAAATAATAAAATACACCTCCAATATAATAGACACCACGGGCTAATGTCTGTTTCTCTTCCCCGTCATTCCGGTAGGAGTTTTTTTAATCTGCTTTATAATTCTATTTGTGTTGCTACAACTGCATTGTGTCAGTGAGGGGGAGACAAGCCATGAGGCGGACAGGTTCTCCTTGGGGTGCTCTACTCCGGCTCCTATGATTCAGCTGAGCTGGCTTGACAACCTGCAGGATGGATAGACAGATGGAGTGGACAGGCAGGGGACATGGAGGTCTACACCTGCCTCTTCATTTCATCCTTCTTTCTTCCCCTCCTCCTTCTTGTCAACCTCTGCTTCTCCCTCAGTGACTACCTTTCTCAATGTCTTCAATTTCTCTATCCATCTTTTTAGTTTAACCTTGTATTAAACAGATGGATGAATTTGCTTTCATTTCCGGGCCCTTCTTTAAAAACGCCGTCCAAATCCTATTGGATAGACGTGGCTGGACAGAGAGGATTGCCTCTAAATGCCTAACTGGCCTGACGTGATGCTGTGCTCGGTCTTATCTGCAGTGGTGAGTTGCAGTGAGCTGCCTTAAAACTCCCATGATTCATCTGGTCATTAGACCGGGTCATGGTTCCTAGGACCGGTCTGTCTGTTCATCAATATAAACCACACACTCTTACGTGGTGCGGAATACCGACGGACCCATTCAGATGGAGCCACCTACACACCTGCTGCCAGTCCTGCAAAATGCATGTGGGCGGGTCTGTGGCTAAAACCACCGCGACAATGCAGAACACCACTCAGGCTGGACTCTCTTCTGCTCCCACCATACCCCTCCCCGGGCCTCGCGGAACATTAACCAGAACCCATTTATTGGTGGAACCGGAATGGACTGTTAATGTTAAATGGAATGCTTTGACGTTCCGCTCCGGGAACCAGTGCAATAATTGTTTGACATATGGTGAGACGATTTTCCAGGCATTGTTTTAGACTCTGGCTGGACCTGACAGCAGGCAGGATATATGTTTAGATGGAGCACTAAGATATATGTCTGGATGGGGCCCAACTGGGCCCTGGACCAGACCCACTCAGACTGTTGACGATGAGCATGAAGTGGTGGTAATGGGTCCACCTGTCAGGCCAACATCACTGACAAAAGGTCTGGAGTGTACATTAGTGACGTTCACTTTTAGATAAGTGTACATTAGTGACGTTCACTTTTAGATAAGTGTACATTAGCTGTGTTGAAAGCTTTTTCGCTTAATTTAGTCTCTGATGGTTTTATATCCTGTCTTGCCAGTGACAGTTAGCTAAACAGCACAAACAGTCTTGATACCTGGACGTGATCGTACACGCGAATTCAACATCATCAACGTCATTGTAGTTTGATTTGAGAGCTCAGGGCCACTGCCATGTCGGTGCTTAGCTTAACATCAGAGGTGAACAGGTGTAGTGTTCAGTAACAAATACATGTATCAGTCAGTACAGACAGTTCCTCGCCTGATTATGAGAACACATAAGTGGAAACTCCAGTCAAACATATCTTGAGGCGAAACGTCCTGTTCACTGTATGCCCTGGTTTAGAAGTATCTTTCAGTACTAAACTACAGGGACTGGAGCTACCGCTAATCTCAAACTGCCTTACTCTAATTTCTCCAAAGTATTTCTGTAATGAAACAAGGTCACAGCCAAGTAATGAGAACATCCAATCCGCTTAGCGAGGAGAGATCCTTATTTCACTGTTATTTTGTTCTCTGTAAAATATCAGCTGTTACTGACTGTCTAAAAGTTAATCAGATCAATTTCCATCAACTTATACTGTGGAGAAAAAAAGATATAGGAGAGAGTGGAGAGAGAAAGAGAGAGAGAATGAGAGAAGGAGAAATGTGTATTCAGGGCACATACAGTAAGAGCAGTAGTTAGTTTACTCTGGGCTACCTTTGATGAATTGTTGCTTTCTTTGGCTTCTTTTGATGCTGTTTGTCGAACTTAGCATATGAAAACCTGACTCATGAAATGGAGTGGAATAGAGTGGCGATAGCTCAGGCCAGTGTAGGCACAGCTCATTGAGACCAGGCTGAAAGAGGCTGTTTGAACTGGGAGGTGCCCGGCAGAACACTATTTATTTGACATCACTCTACATTTCCTCACGTTTTGGGTTTCGCCTGGTATATCATTGTGGCGGAAACCTCTGGACACCGTCACCCATACTAATAGTGTCTACCCACTGATGGAGTTAACGTTTATTGAGCAGTGGACAGGTGCTGCAGAAGAAGGTAGATCACCCCAAACTAAAATAATTTGACATCCAAAAACAAACTGTTACACTCCAGGTCCTCTATAAGAAATTTCTCCAGAGAATAGTCTTCACGTTCTTTTGACGAAAACAAAAAATACATAACCACATTTGCTACTCCCTCGATTTGTCTTTTTATTCTGTGATTCTCCCACCAGAAATGAGCATGATTTGATTTTCTCGCATTTTGAAAGGACCATTGTTTGTCCTCGCTCTCTGAGAATGGACGGCCCGTGCTTTTAAAGAGCAGCGGCGGGGAAGTGATTTGTATTCACCTGCTCTGTCTGAATGGAGCTGGAGAGAGTGGGGGGGGAGAACAGAGTGGGGGAGAAGAGAGGCAAGGAGATGGAGCTCAGTTACATTTCTGGTTTCTTATCTAGTAATAGATAACTCTGACACACGTACACACACACACACACACACACACTCAAAATGAAATTTGGTTGTTGTCTCTATCAGGCTGTAGTTTCGCATCTTCCAAAACTTGAAGAATTCTAACTCGTGTATAAACACGGATGAAATACCATGCGGGGCATGTTGACGCAGTCACGCTAACACGTATGGAATCTGGATCGCTGCTTTCTTCAGGCACAACAAGTAAATGTGTTATTCAAATCGAAGCGTGCTTCAGTGGCCCATGTGGACCAGCAGGCCAAGCCGCTGCCTCCAGTGAACATTTATAGAACAGTGTGGGTTTAAATCCGACCCTGTGCTGTTTCAGCAAAACCCCTCTCTCCCTTTCCCCGCTTTCGTGTCAAATAAAGAATACTAATGCCTGAAAAAAAAAATCAAAGCATTTCTCTGTGTTACAGGAAGTACGTGTACTTAGAGGTGAGCTCCATAATTGGACATACAGTACGGGCTGGTTCTTCCACAGCTCTTTACTACAATGAATCTCTTTAATTTTTCCGTACTGCCTTTTCTCTGTGCGCATTCTCTTTGATTGGCTGGGCTCTGTCCTACAGCTCCTTTCTTCCTGTCAGCTAGTACACAAAGGAGACAAAGTGGGACTGGGTTCTGGGGAAAGGAACTCCTTACAGTGTTACATACAGGACCTGGCTTGGGCAGACACAGAGAGGCCCGGACCACGCCGTGTAGGGAAGCCTATAGAGGACAATGAATGGGTTTGAGAGCTCCTAGCGCCTGTGAAGAGTCTTTGATTAGGTTTCCTGGCTCAGGGACGAGGGATGGGACACTGTGTGGGACTGATTGTGGGCAGTGGGAGCGGGGAATGTGAGAGAGAAGGGGGCTCGCAGACCTTTCAGATATACAGGCAGGTGGAGGAGTAGGTAGGGGAGGGTGTAGCGAATGGGTGTGTGTTTTCGGATGACTGTGCGCGTGTGCGTGAACCACCTGCCACAAGACTCATTAATCCACCACACTTTCCCACAGGCAAGACATGTTTCCCACAGGCAACTTCTAATGAGTGAGAGACAATTCTGCTAGAGTGAACCCCCTCCAGTGGTCAGACCAGAGCCTCACTGTTTACAGCCGGTGATATTGTGGAGCAGGCTGACGCAGCACAGCCAGCCGGCGCCCGGGCGGGAGGCCCCGGAGAAGGCAGTGCTGACCATCAGCAGGTTGTTAAAAGCAATGTGCAGTCAAAAGAATGCTCGTTGATTCTGTAGCGGTACTGGTCCGGACCAGGAGGGCCTAGCTAGTCTACAGCGCACTGACCCACAGCTCTCGGCGTCCATCAATAATGACATTCAGCTTCCTGCAACGCTTGAATTTGCACATCTTCTCTGACAACAGGACGAGGAGGTATAAGATGTCGTGTGCCATGTCACAAGAATTTCATTGTTTACAATGACGCTATGTTATTTGGTGCATTTGATAAATAAAAGTCTTTGAATTTGACTATAGGAATTGCCAAGGTACAAATGACTATTGCTATAGA
The DNA here is from genome assembly GCA_016801175.1 of Esox masquinongy. Taxonomy (NCBI): domain Eukaryota; kingdom Metazoa; phylum Chordata; class Actinopteri; order Esociformes; family Esocidae; genus Esox; species Esox masquinongy. The sequence continues at coordinate 1,157 of JACXGI010015872.1, read as the reverse complement.
AATTGCTTCATCCATGAAGGTCGGCCTTGACTTCAGACATAACAGAAATAACCGAGAGTTCTCGCTGTGCGTGTAAGACTATAAGATTACCGCTTCCTCCCATGTCTGTCTCACACAGAGGCTTTTGTCATAAAGTTAAGCTTAAAGCAAACTCCCAATATTGGCTCCCCTCAGAGGGCTTCTGGCCCAAAGAGAATAAGCCATCAGTGCCTCATAACATCCAGCGGACATGCTTAAGGGCTACAATTTCAATCACTCCTCTGTTGTGGTGATCTGAAGGAGCAGAGAATGGCTGGAGATTTCCAACGGGAATGCAGATGTCAACTTTACACTTTTCTTTTCTTCCAGGTTTTCTGGTGAATTGAGAAATGGCCTCTTTGTGTCGGTCTGTGGCTTTGGGTTATGTCTGTGTTTGAAGAAGGGTGACATCTTTGTAGGCATGGAGATCTGACAATACCACTAGGTTGCCATGCATACAGAGTGCTCTTCCACTGGCTGCCCCTTCAGATATATTACTGAGGAAGAGAATCTGGTATTGAGTGATCGTGGAGTCCTTTAACATCACGTGAACTGGCTCTTGCCACACTTCAAAAAACAACTGTCATTTTGGGGATTTTCACATGTGCAATTTCAAAGTGGTTCACAAGTGTCATATTTCACAATAAACAAACTTGTGAAATATGGACTTTTGTTGTCCTCCATGTTCTAAAACATGACAGCTACAGTGTCTGTGTGAATCTTCTCTAGACTTTCTTTCAACCTTCACACTCGATTTTTTTGTTTGGTTAGTGTGCCATTTGTTCTCTGGGTTTTTTTCTTTTCAGTGCTTCAAAAGTTTGGTAGAGTGGCGTTGAAACTTAACTTCCAGGGGTACGGGTTTCTGGATTGCAGAGATTCTTGTGAAGTACCAGGTTGTTTGTCTATGGTAACGATGTGCCACAGCTCAGCATATGAATGGATTGACCCTTAGCACAGTCCTGCTGTCCACACTCAGACCTGTCCTAATGTGCTTAAGATCTACATACACCGTGATCTTATTAGAGCCAAATCCATTGTTCCTTCTTGATCACACCAGACTGGACCAGCCTCGGACAAACACACACACACACACACACACACACACACACACACACACACACACACACACACACACACAC
>JACXGI010015871.1:6808-16885 GCA_016801175.1 Esox masquinongy | reverse complement strand
CATCAACCCTGAACACATCCATCCTGAACACATCAAAACGGCCAACATCCAACCAGACCACATCAACCCTAAACACATCCGTCCTGAACAAGCTCAACCTGAACACATCCACCCCGACCCGAAAGTCCTTGACCACATCTACCGGGACCAAATTAACCTTGAACACATCAATTCTGATCACATCCACCTTGATCACATTAATCATGAGCACATCAAACCTGACTCTTCACCAGATCCCTTGAGTCTGAGAGAGAGTGATCACATCTACCACTGGGGCTGATGTTCAAAAGATGGAGGGAGAAGATCTCTGTGCTCTATGGCATGTTTTATCACTCACCACTGATTGGCTGTGCATGACCTGATGGGTGTTGGTTTGAGTAAAATGTCTCTAGGCTGGCAGATGGGTGGACAGGTGTTTCATAGGACTCATAAGTGAATGTCACACAGTGAGGAAGATTTCCCAGGAGGTGTTTGTTATCTCTGGTGTTTTTTCTAGACTGCAAAGGTTCAGACAAGTAATAATGAGGCAGCCACAGTGTAAAGCTGAAAAGAACACATTTGAAGGATGTCACAAGGAAGCAAAGTCAGTGACATGCACAAAAGTGTTGTTTTGAAAGTAAGTGTTGTTTTTGACAGTATGCTATTCTGTTTTCATCACAGTGGCATGTCCTCTCTTCCCCCAGATCTTTATCTTCGAGAACAACATCTATTACCGAGGCACAGTGTCAAGCAGGACCCTTCGTCTGGTGTCCACAGGGAAAGAGGGAGTCATCTTCAACGGCCTGAGTGACTGGCTTTATGAGGGTAGGAAAACTACAAATAAAGCATCCCTACTGCAATCAGTTAAGCTATTCTAAAAGAACTACAAATCCCAGCAGGACAGAGAAAGTACATTAGTTACACAACAGTAGTGAAGCAATATTGGAATCAAAAAGGAACTCCATCCACTCAGTACAATGCTGTGAACACAGATAAGCAAGCCAGTACTAGCAGGGCAGAGAATTAAGATTGCAGGTTTAAGATGAGTTTTGCCCTGTCATTAGAGACATAAGGCTAGTGTTTATAAATTATTGAATTTTAAAGAGAAACATCTGGAAGCATTTGCCAAGCTCTCTGTCCCCAGAGCTCTCTGGCCTGTCTCTGTGTTTAGGCAATGATCATTAATTCAGCTCTGCTTTCCTGCCACCTCACTCCATACCTGGTTGCCATGTCCATTACGTCTGTGGCTTGATTTGTAATGTGATATAAATGATTTTCCACAGAATAATATATGTGAGCTATTTATTTATATTTATTCCATTCCACTGATGTCTTTTGATAAATTCTGGAAACATTCTATGTTACCCCTGACACAGCTGGATTACTGCCTGACATGGATGTCGGGGGTTTTGTCTGAGTTTTCTAACAGCAGGGTTTGGTTCAAGGTGAGGGTAGAACATCTCTATCTAGTCCAGGTCAACCATAGGACATCCCGAATCCATTCAGAGGATTATAAACACTATAGACCAGGCATTACAGAGGCACATCTACTCTTTACAGAGGCACATCCATTACAGAGGCACATCCACTCTTTACAGAGGCACATCCATTACAGAGGCACATCCACATAATCTTTTTTGATGGTGAAGCTGCTAACATTTCACCGGACTGTATACAGATTAACAGGTCTAGCCAATAACTGTCACATTAGTGGTTACTGATTAAGCCCTGATAAAACATGCTGGCTCCATCTTTTATTAGATTGTAAACCCATATCAACCTAATAAAGGGTGGTGTGGTAGTCAGACAGGTCCATCACACGCAGCTGACAGGACACAGGCAACACAGGGCATCCACAGTATCTCTACACAACACCCTAGGGATGACATGACCGTCTGTCTGTCTGTACCGGTCTGTTAATCTGTCTCTGTCTGTCTGTCTTTTGTCTATCGTTCTGTCTTTCTCTGTCCGTCTCTGTCGTTCTCTGTCTCTGTCTTTCTGTCTGTGTAATGGAGTTGGAAGTGTGTTATTGATTGGTGATGATATGGTGTTGGGTTTGGTGGATCAGAGCAGGGCTTTAGTCTACTGTGCATAGTGCACCATCATGTGTGAAAACTACCACAGGGATAAAGTTTGTGGTTGATGCTTGTGTCATGGCTGATGTTTGGGTCGTGGCCAATGGCTGGGTCATGGTTGATGTTTGGGTCGTGGCCGATGTTTGGGTCGTGGCCGATGGCTGGGTCGTGGCCGATGGCTGGGTCGTGGCCGATGTTTGGGTCGTGGCCGATGGCTGGGTCGTGGCCGATGGCTGGGTCATGGCCGATGTTTGGGTCGTGGCCGATGGCAGGGTTAGGTTTTAGGTTTGTTGTCATGCATGGTTTGATGTAGTCCCTCTTTGTGTTTCTCCCCAATGGGAATGAAAGTCCCTCCTTATGTGATCCTTTTCCCTAGAGAGGAACGATGAGTCACCATGTTTACCCAGTATACTCATCACCACTCTCCCTCACAGTCTTTTTACAGGTTGTCTTCTTCTTTCACAGACCATCCTCATCCTCTGTCAAATGAATCAGAGAACTAACAGCTATGTTTTTTTGGAGTTGAGTCAGTGTTAGTCTCAGATATGGGCTGTTTCTCTAATAGAAAGCTTTACTGGAAGGTGCCTGCTGCCACCTGGTGGCCATTGGTGAATTCTATTTGACTTCGGTCATCCTACAATATTTAATGCAGTTCATTTAATTACTTCACTAGTCCTTTTCTTTACCACTGTTGACTAATGTCCTCTCCACACCTGATGAACGATATAGAAATGACCCAGAACATAATCACATTTTTCCATCTGCCTCCGTATCTGTCTGTTACCCTCCAACACATGTCCTAGTTAGCAATGAGTAATGGACCTTTCCACTGCAGTGACAGTACAGTAAATGTATGCCATAAATCAGACATAGGCTACAGCACATCTGCCTTATCAGCCACCGATTCCACAGCAGCTGGGAGATGGGGAGCTGTCTTCTATCTGCGCACACAGCTAATGAAGTCACTTTGGGATTTGATGATATTGTTTCAGGAAACAACACACCATTAACTTCACTATTAACCTTATAATTATCTTGTAACTGCTTAGCCATATAGCTTGTCATAAAGATGAATGGACATTGTTTATTAGAATTCATTGTTTTTGATTTTCTACTGAGCGGGGATGTAGTAGTTTTGTACTTTCTGGGGTTTGTTGTTCCAGAGGAAGTCTTCCAGACCCACATAGCTCATTGGTGGTCTCCGGATGGCGTCAGGCTGGCCTACGCCACCATCAACGACACCCTGGTGCCCAAGATGGAGCTCCCCATCTTCACCGGTGCACCGTATCCCACAGGGCTGGAATATCACTACCCTAAGGTAGGTCAGAGAGACAGCGTGGCTCCGCATCCTCCCTCCCCGTTGCTCTACATCTCTCCATTTCTAGGTCCGTTTTAAAGTGCGACAAGGAAAGTGATCGACTCTGTACAGACAGACCAGTGGATCCGGATTTGACTTCTTCCAAATAGCTTGGTAATTTCATAACATAACCCACTGAATGATTAAGATGTTCTCCATTACCTGTCTCTGCCCCTGCAGGCTGGGGAGGAGAACCCGGTAGTTCATCTGTCTGTGGTGAGTCTGAACGGGCCGCTTCACACCGTGGAGATTAAGAAACCAGATGACCCCCGGGTGGGGTGAGTATTCCGCTGACTGATTTAATTCGAGGTCATCTTTATTATTACTGCACACTACAGCATAGTTACTTACATCTGAACCCATATGAAAATACCACACTGTACATTTACAAAAACATTCTTCCGAAGTTGTAACTCATTTCATTATGTGGACTCACTGTGTAGAAAGGAATATTACATCACCATGGTAAAGTGGTTCACTAGCACCAAGCTGGCTGTCAACTGGCTGAACCGAGCCCAGAACAACTCTATCCTGACACTGTGTGATGCCACTACAGGAGTCTGCACTAAGGTGAAACCCGCGCGCCTGAACGGACGCTCTTTCACACTCCGCCACCCTCTCTGACACCGGCCCTATCTCTTACCTGCTATCTGATTCTTTTCCAGAAACATGAGGATGAAAGTGACAGCTGGCTACACAGACAAGTATGTGATAACACACACCCAACAACACAGTGTGTCCTAATACTACCATGAGTCAGTACGTACTCTTTTCTTACTCCCTGCTGCAGAACGAAGCACCACTCTTCTCCAAGGACGGTTCCAAGTTCTTCTTCACCAGAGCTATTCCTCAGGGTGGGAGGGGCAAGTTCTTCCATATCTCCATGGTGACCTTCCAGGTATGACAACAATTAGATTAGATTCAACTTTATTGTCATGGAACAACGAAATGCAGTTAGCATCTAACCAGAAGTGCAAATAGAAGAGGGCAGAAAATGTACAAGTATTAAGTAGATGTATATTACGAGTGGAATGTATAAATATGCAATAAAGGCAAATGCAGTACAAATGGCAATACTAAATGTGCAATCAAAGCAAATAGAGGAGGGCAGAAAATGTACAAGTATTAAGTAGAGTGTATGTTACAAGTGGGATGAATAGTTCTGCGGGTACAAATGGCAATTCTAAATGTGCAATCGAGGAAAAATGAAGGAGTAATGTAGCATGTGCAACCGGGATGCAGAGATAGCAGCAATGAGGTCCCCGAGGTAGACATGTGTATGTAACAACTGTAAAAACCCAAGTACAATGGCAATTCTAAATGTGCAAAGAGGCAAAATGAATGTGCAAGGTGCATGTGCAATTGAAATGCAGGGATAGTAACAGTGAGGTTCCCGATGTAGACACGTACTTGTAACAACTGAAAATTTCTATTATCAGACTTTGCAAGGCAGTGTCAGAGTGGTACAAAGGGAGTAGTGCAACAAGGTCCCTGAGAGGCGGGGGGGGGGGGTGTATGGTTAGTGATGGGTCACAGAGTTCAGCAGTTACAGTAGATGGAAAGAAACTGTTCCTGAGGCTGCTGGTGCAGGAATGAAGAGACCTGTACGGTCTGTCTGATGGTAGGAGGGCAAACAATGTCCTCCTTTTTGGAGTTATGCATGTTTAGCCTGGTACCAGACTGTCTGTACTCTGTACTGTAGCAACTCTGCTAGCCTGGTCCAGGACTGTCTGTAATCTGTACTATAATCAACTCTTGTAGTCTGTATGTTCAGTAGCAACTCTTCTAGCCTGATACCAGACTGTTTGTACTCTGTACCACAGTCAACTCTTGTAGTCTGTTTTCAGACTGTTTGTGCTATTGTCAACTCATCTAGCCTGGTACCAAATGGTATGTACTCTGTGCTATAGCAACTCTTCTAGCCTGGTTTCAGACTGTATGCTCTGTAGCCAACCCATCTAGCCTGATACCAGACTGTATGTACTATGTGCTGGTGCAAATTCTTCATACACCACCTGATGTCATGTTGCCATGTTTTGTTCCACTGCAGCACATCTCCAGCACCGAAACTAAACTGCAGTCCCTGACATCAGGAGACTGGGATGTCACTCAAATACTGGCCTACAACCAAGACACACAGCTCATGTAAGTCTCTCCGCTCTCCACCTACAGTATGCGTACATGAGCATAGTCAAAAATCACCTTTATCGGTGGCAAAATGAACATATCATTCTCTGATGACCTAGTTCCGAAAAGCCAGACCTCCAAATCCGACAACGCGTTCTAGTGTAAGGCTGTTTTGACCACATGTAACCATGGACACCTGATTTACCTTTCCTTGTTCCGGTTATATTAGTAATTGAAAAAACAACTGGTTAATTATTTTCAATGTTTGACAGATACTTTTTGAGTACAGAGGATGATCCCAAACGCAGGCACCTCTACAGGTACACATATTTTGTAGATGTGCCTCTCTAATGGTCATTTTGGGAGAAATCACTACGTGCCTAGTAAAAACAAAGGTCATAACAGAGTTGATTTGAATTTCTCCCTTTTCAGTGCGGACACTATCGGCCCATTCAACCGTCGCTGTCTGTCCTGTCACTTTAAGTGTGGCTATGTGGAAGGCTCTTTCAGCCATAACATGCAGTACTTCCTGCTCAACTGTAAAGGTGGGTGATCCTAGGAATGAATCCTGAACGCTAAGCTGCATGTTACACTTCCCAGACAATATGCCGCAGCATATTGGCTGTATGTACATGAAGTATTTGGCTCTGCTGCTGGTGTAGTTTCAAATGTAGAAATTTTCTAACGTCTGTTTTTTTCTGAGTTAAATATGCAATCTGGGTCATTTTGCGAATAACCTGCTATATTTTGTTAACCTCCCGTTTTGGGCTTAATGTGTTGTATGTTCTTTATATGTGCATATATCAGTCGAAGCGCTATCATACTTCAGTTAGCTGTGAAATTCCACGTTTAAGTGTGAATGGTTTGATGACTTGGGACACGTCTTCACATACAACTCAATGGCCAAATCTCTGAATGCACCTCTGAATACATCCAAAGGCTCAGTGTATTGAATGTGCCAGCAGTACAAGTGTTTCTGAGCCAATCGGACATAACTCAAAGCCAGACCACATGAGCCACCTTACCTTGATGACCCTGCCGTTTCTCCCAAAAACGGAATGACTGCAGCTTAGCCTGTCCTTACTGCTTCCTGTACGTGTTGGGAAATTAGAGCAGAGCTCAAGTTGGGACAGGATTGGGAGCAGGCTCAGCGCTGCAAGGCCTTGTTTAGGTGTTGTCATTCCCTTCAAGAACGCTGATTGTTGTTATTGTTTCCATCGCTGCGGTCGCCTTGGCAGCTGATTTGTTCAGAGGGCCTACTCCAGAGAGAAAAAATGGCAAAAGCTTTTTCATGAATAAGATCTTGTCTGAGGAGAGCTGTAGCCTGACTCTCTGAAGGAACAATAACAGCCTGATATTCTTTCAGCTGCTTTCCAATGTAATAGCCTTGGCTGTCTGAGAGGGTTATTCTTCTGTTTGAATTACTGAAGATGGCAGGAGAGATAGAGGTGTTCTTTAATTTGCTTGAGATTGCTTGAAGCCAGTGAAATGTTACAACAAACGAGGGCATTTTAATGTCTTATTTGCACCCCCATTTGATGCACTTCATCTGAACCTTGGAGTACTTCGTCCTTTAACCCACTTATCTCTTTTTATCTCTCCCAAAATGTCTCCCCGTCCAGGCCCTGATGTGCCTAGTGTTGCCATCTACAACACCACAGACAGACAGAGTGAGTGTCATGGCCTAAACCCCTGGCCTATAGTGTCATATCACATCTCAAATATTTCAATGGGAATATGAACAATGAGACTGTTTCTTCCATGTCACCACAGAGGTCATGGACCTGGAGACTAATGAGGAAGTGAACAGCACTTTCTACAACATGCAGATGCCCAAAGTGGAGTATGAAACCGTCACCATAGATGATTACAGTAGGTCTTCCTCCATGATACACCTGTTCATAAGTGTTCTCTTGAGATGCATTTCTCATGTTAGTGTCTTTATAATGAATGGGCTGCACTCTTAACAGTGGCAGCAGTTAGAAGAATGGTCGTGATTGTTCCGTCTTGTGACACGGTGTTGTTTCTTGCAGCTCTGACAATGCAGATATTGAAGCCAGCTGGGTTTGTGGACACAGCACACTACCCACTACTGCTGTTAGTGTAAGTATAGCAACAACTACCTCCACCCTCAATACAATTACCATGTTATTCTAGATAAGAACATCATCTCTAGTACTGAGACAAATCCCACTTTATATACATTTATTACAATGAAAACATTGTTTTGACATCTAACTCATGACTCTGGAGCCTGTTTTGGGGAGCTATTATATGTAATTGGAAAATTGGTTCCGCCTGTACTCGTTTGCGCCTGTCCTCAGGGATGGAACGCCCGGCGGACAGATGGTGACGGAGAAGTTTCGCGTGGACTGGGCTACAGTGCTGGTGAGCAGTTACAACACCATCGTGATCCGCTTTGACGGCCATGGGTCGGGGTTTCAGGGAACCAACCTCCTCCACCGCATCAGGAGGAAACTGGGCGTGTTCGAGGAGAAGGATCAGATGGAGGCCCTCCGGTGAGAGAGAGAGAGAATGTAAGATAGGTAGAGACAGAGAGAACATCTGAGAATACGGAAAACTGGTTGCACTGTAATATGATGCTACTGTTTATATGCAGGCGCCCTTTAATTCGAGGCAAACAGCAATGGTACAATTCATATTGTAGAACGTTACTTGGTTTTAGTTCTGCTTTGTTTATTCCAGGCTGATATCCAAAGAAATGTACATTGACAATAGTCGAATTGGAGTCTATGGAAAGGTAAGGAGAATCGATGCTTTGAGGAAATAAGTGTGACCACTTATTCAAAGTCGAACCACATAAAAAGATCATTGGGTGATTTTTACTCCTTTTCATGTTAATGGAAGTGTTGTATTTAGGCAGAAGGAAGAGTGGGCGAATGCTTGCACTCTGTCTGGCATATAAAACAACTGTCACACCCGCATATCTTGGCTTTAACTTAAAAAGAACTACTAAGGTCTTGGTCAAAAGTACTCCCCTAGTTTAATATACTATTTAAGTCCTCGTAGGGCTACAACAAATAGTCAAGACAGAATGGAAAAAAGGGTGATTCCTAATTTGCAGTGTATTCTTAGATTAGGCAGGAAGTAACTTTTGAAGGGGTGTTTTTGAAGGCTTTTAGCCATAATATTTCAACATTGTCGTCTGTCTGTTCAAGAGACCAGATGGCATAAAATGACCCCATCAGTGAGTCAGTGTGTGTCTTTAGGTCTATGGAGGATATTTAGCCACCATGCTGTTGAGCTCACAAGACTCCCCGCTCAAATGTGGAGCAGCCGTCTCGCCAATCACCGATTTCGAGTTATACGGTATAACTCATTGTCCTCAGCAAAATAATATCTACTGCATTAATCATTTTATACTATTAACTGTGTCATATAGTTTGAATTGTCCCTTTTAGCTTGTGTTCATTGTTCCTGTCTCTTTTCACCAGCCTCAGCATTTTCAGAGAGATATCTTGGATCACCAAAGACAGACTCTCGAGTATACTCGGTAAAGACAAAACAGGTTACAATGTATTTACACTATTCAGTCACGTGGAAGATGCTCAGTATCTCAGGGTGGTGTTCTCTTTCCTTCAGATGGCAAGTTTAGCACATAAAGCTGGTCATCTCATGGACAGGAAGTACATGATCATCCACCCAACTGCAGATGGTACGGTGATTATGTCAAACCATCAATAACTTAGGCTGCTTGCAGTTGTGTTACTGCCAACGCCATCTTGACTGATTAACTTTCCATGTTGCCAAAGTTTTTATTGAACGTGAACATCCTACCCTCTGCCCCTGTAGAGAAAGTCCATTTCCAGCACTCTGCGAAACTCATCAGCCATTTAATCAACGAGAAGGCAAATTACTCTCTACAGGTATGTCTGACATTTTGACAGTTTATTTTCAATGACCTGTTCAGGACAAGTTGTTATGGGAATAATGTTGACTTTCATCCTCCATATCTCTGCTACGTAGATCTACCCAGATGAAGGACACTTCCTGCATAGCGATGGCGCACAGCAACACCTGAGCCAATCACTGGTCAACTTCTTTGAGGAATGTTTCCGACTGCCAGACCTACCGACAGAAGACGAGAATGACAAGGAGGAGGGAGGCGGTTAAGTTAGCTCTCACATGGTTAAACTAGAACAAACACAGTTAACGCTCTGACCAGCTAATAGAGCACAATATGCAACATCTTACTCAACCTAGCCTGGTCCCACATCTGTTTGTACTGTCTTGTTAACTCCTATGGTTAATATCTGACAATGGGAAGACAGCACAGACTAACCTGGGACCATGCTACCATCTGTATATTTTGGGGTCCTCTGTAGAACATAGTACCTGCATGACATACCAGAGACTTCACTCTTCCGCATTGTCTTCTTCTTCTTCACTTCTGGTTGACTGCCAAATTGAACTGGCCAGCAAGGCGTCTCCGTCATTGGTGTTGTCTTTGGTTTAAAGAAAAAAGCTGTAGCAACGAGCACGTTTGTTTTCTCTTTTTCGGGGGGGGGGGGGGGGGGG
>JACXGI010015870.1:0-16773 GCA_016801175.1 Esox masquinongy | reverse complement strand
TAGTCCTGTCTTATGCTAGTACATCTGCATTTACTATAGCTGAGTAACTCAACTCTGATCCCTTACAGACCTACACTACCAAACTTAAGAAGTTTAAGTCTAGTGAATAACCTGAAATGCTACAAAAGTAAGCATTAAAAAGCCAGGTTAAACTGCCAGGTTGGGACGCTGTGTAAAATGTAAAGAAAAACAGAATGCAATGATGTGCAAATCATTCAAACCATATATTCAATAGAAAATAGTACAAATACAACATGTGTAATTGTTGAAATTGAGAAATGTTATTGTTTCTTGAAAAATATATGCCCACGTTAAATTTGATGCCAGCAACACATTTCAAAAAGGCTGGGACAGGGGCAACAAAAGACTGGAAAAGTTGTGTAATGCTAAGAAACCTGGTGGAACATCTCACAACTAATTAGGTTAATTGGCAACAGGTCAGTAATGTGATTGGGTATAAAAAGAGCATCCCAGAGAGGATGAGTCTTTCAGAAGTAAAAATGGGGAGGTGTTCACCACTCTGTGAAAGACTGCGTAGACAAATAATCTCAACATAAAATTGCAAAGAGTTTGGGGATCTCATCATCTACAGTACATAATATCATTAAAAGATTTAGAGAATCCAGAGAAATCTCTGTACGCAAAGGACAAGGTCGAAAACCGATATTGGATGGCTGTGATCTTCGGTCCCTACGACAGCACTGCATTAAAAACAGACAAGATTCTGTAGTAGAAATCACTGCGTGGGCTCAGGAACACTTCTGAAAACCACTGTCTATGAACATAGTTTGTCGCTGCATCCACAAATGCAAGTTATGCCTCTACCATGCAAGAAACCATACACAGCTCCGTGAGGAAGCAGAAGGGTTAAAATTAAGAGACCACTGCAAATTGAATGCTTCTGTTCCCCACTCGAAAATTTCCTTTTCAACTTTTTTGGAAAGGAAAGAAAAGGTGCAGTGGTCTCTTAATTTTTTCCGGAGCTGTATAAACAAGATCCAGAACCGCTGCTGCCTTCTCTGGGCCCAAGTTCATTTAGGATGGACTGAAGTGAAGTGGAAAAACTGTCCTGTGGTCTGACGAATCAAAATTTGAAATTATTTTTGGGAATCATGAACGCTGCGACCTCCGGGCTAAAGAGTAGAGGGACCACCCGGCTTGTTATCAATGCACAGCAAGGCTGTAGCCATGGAGTCAACATTGGGGGGACAAAATCTGCCACGGGGTCTAGGTCCCCCTGAAAAAAATATTCTTAACCATCAATATTTGCACAATCTGATATCGCCGTGTTGTTGTTTCTACGATTATAATTAATGGGGACCATCATTGTAAGTGACTTGTAGTTAATTGGTTACCTCAGTCCAAAGACAGAATATTCCCCTGCCCCCAACCCTATGACCTAACCTTAACCTCAGAGATACCTATGCCTAAACTTAACCTCAGTGTCACCTGTGCCTAAACCTAACCTCAGTTGTGCCAACATTAATTATGATGTTGTTGGAACAACACCAAGACAGCGATATCAGATCAGTCATCAATATTTGCTCCTTTTCTCATTCACCTCAATGTCAGCTGCTCTTCCTGCCCTGTTGGCATGCTCTTTATCTCCCTCTCTCTCTTCACTCTGAACGCACGAGAGTGAACATAAAATAAATATTAGCAGTAAACAAGTGGTGTTTCTTGCCATGGTGTTCAGGAATGCATACTAACCATTTCTGATCTGAATGGCAATTATTATTTAATTAAGAAACATTGATACATTTTTTTGTACTACTGTATACTATCATCTGACTGGTATTGATTTTCTCACTGCTCTCAACTTTTCTGAGGCTGCCCAAAAAACTGACGAATGTCACTGCCACCCTTCCTCTTGCTCACAATGACACTCACTGTGAATGAAAGCTGACTGTAAAAAAACTGCTTGTGCTTTAATCAAACAAACAATAATAATGCTATTTATCAAAAACAAGCGCAGCTATACAGTATACTATATGAATATGCAATAAAAGAAAGCTACCACTGTCTACATAAATTACACATGTAGCGCAACATAAATGATTGACACTTTACTCAGACCTCACGTGGGCTTTCTGACAAATATAACCTAATAAAAGACATTAACGTTTGTTAAATACACCCGTGAGCACTGTTGTTGGTCGCTGGGTGAATGTGTTTCCACATTCAGTTACTCACACTTTTTAGCAACATATTATTTATTTCCACAATTACACTTCCAGTGCAAAATGACCTATTGACAATGTTGCGATAACTCACAATCAACAATGATATAGCCTATGTAACACTTATAGCTATTACATTCTAGTTTTACACTTTTTAATACAACTGAAAGTAATGAAATAAAGGCAGTACAGTGTTTGACATTGATTGTACCTACCCATAGCAGTCAAGCAACGGCTTCTTGCAGGGGTTCGGCAGCACCACTTGGACAAACCACAAGCAGAAATGTAGTACACCGTAATACTAGAACTGGTAGTAATAATAATGGCATTTTGTTGAGTTTAGTTATGATTATGATTACATTTGCTAATGATAATTTCGGTTGGCGGTGTGTGGTTGCGTGTCATAGCATATCATATTTTTATTTTATTAATATTTTCTATATCAAAATATTGGGGGGTCATTTTGAGCATATTTGAATATTGGGGGGATGTGTCCCCCCCAATATATATTATAATTATGGCCTTAGTGCACAGTTCAAAAGCCAGCATCTGTGATGGTATGGGGTGCATTAGTCCACTTGGCATGGGTGACTTGCACATCTGTGAAGGCACCATTAATGCTGAATAATATATACCGGTTTTAGAGTAACATATGCTGCCATCCAGACAACGTCTTTTTCAGGGAAGACCTTGCTTATTTCAGTAAGACAATGCCAAACCACATTCTGCATGTATTACAAAAGCACGGCTCCATAGTAAAAGAGTCTGGGTGTTAAACTGGCCTGCCTGCATCCAGACCTGTCACCAATTGAAAACATTTGGCACATTATGAAACGAAAAATAAGACAAAGGAGACCCCTGAACTATTGAGCAGCTGAAATCCTATATCAAGCAAGAATGGGAAAACATTTCACTTTCAAAACTACAGCAATTGGTCTCCTCAGTTCCCAAACACTTACAGAGTATTGTTAAAAGAGGTGATGCAACACAGTGGTAAACATGCCCCTGTCCCAACTTTTTTGAAAAGTGTTGCTTGCATCAAATTCAAAATGGGCATGTATTTTTCCAAAAACAATAACATTTGCACTGTTGGAACAGACTGTGTTATTACACCCTCTTAAGCAATTTTTGGATAGTAATGAACTGCTGGAAGTACTACATTGCTATCATAATGGTGAGAAAAAGGAAATTAACAAAGGAAGACACACAGTCCATTGTAACCCTTAAATGTGTATGTCTTTCCTTTGGAGAAATTTCAAACAAATTTAGTTAGTTACCTACACTATCAAAAGGCACTTGGAAACTGGAGGAAACTCTGACAGGAAGAGGAGAGATGACTTAGAGCTGCAGGTTTGACAGGTCAGATGGCAGTAAGAAAGCAAAATAAGGAAATAAGGGTTGCCTGGCAGCTGAACCAAAAAGGGTAGGTTATGTCAGAACCTGGAGGTATGTAAGAAAAAACACGACGGTACACTTCTCTTAGTATTTCTTTAGTCATTTCACGTGGTATACCTTGTATAATTTCATCATGTAGTGTCCATTGGTTGCATTATAAGAGAGACCCATTTCTGTATCCTGATCAAAGTTATTTCCTATCCTGTTAATTAATTATCCAGATCAACTGTAAGAAATTAATGTGTGCTAACCTAGGCTACATTGACTGAAATGATCAAGGGTGTAGTCTGAGTATACAGTTATTTATATTTTGTTACCAGTAAATGTTTTCCTGGATATTAAGAGAGTGTTGAGAAGCAAGACCAAGAGTTTAGTTTTGGGTGAAACTAATTGATTACATGTAAATGTGGGAACAACATTTCATTGTTGGAGAAAACCAAGGACGATAGCCATAGCATTTGGCGCCAATCCTCCTCTGTTTTCACACCTTTTGTGTGAAACAAAGATTCAACCTTTTGGTCAAGAATATATAAAGCCTCCTGTAGCCATAAGACTTAGAGCAACTCATCCTGCAGTTAGTGTATCTTCTGATTCTGACGTGCAGTTGACTTTTCTCTCTCGAAATACAGCTATTTATGTTTGAAGACTTCCCAGTGAGCAATCGATGGCGGCATGCAAGGGTTTTGCTGCTGGCGGGCCGCCGGAGGCTATAATGACCTACAGCCAGCGGGCCGCCAGCTTTTGTCGCTTTTCTCCTGATCTCAATTTGCATCAGCTAATTTGCATCTTTGGCGGCTTTCCACCAGCGGCCCGACTGCTTTACACTGGCGGCTAGCCTCCGAATTGAGGGCGTGCACTGTGGAGTGCCCAGCTCGTGTGTAGTCTTGCCATTTTCTTCCAGCAGAGATGCTGTTACCCCTTTTATTCTTGCACTGATTTTATTTGTATTAACTTTATTTTAATATTGTTAAATCTTAGTGTACAGAATTATGGTCAACATTGGTAGTTTACAAATAAAATAGACTTTGACTTGTGCACTATTGCTTGTGTAAAGGACCTTTGTGTAGACATGTAGAGTAAACACATTCATGAACCACAATAGCTGGTTTTTCGTTAGTCTAGTGCTTGAAATAAACTCTGTGGTAAACACAAGCTTAAGAGATTTTCACGTTTTGTTCCACGACACACACACACTGGTTAGAAACAGCCGTCTCTCACCGATGCTTACCATAATTTTTTGGCGCTGTAGCGAATGTGAATTGCACGTGAGGCACAATACAACAAGGGAGGGGCCTTCTTTGCTCACACCGACAAGAATGTTAGCTAGTTAGGAATCCCACGTTTCCATGTAGTGATGTGAAAACTGATTGAACGCTAAGTCACATACATAACTAAAGGTGAGTTCTGTTCTGCGTTATTACAAATAACTAACATTAAGTGTTGTTTGGCTACTGAGTAAGAACGTCATGACTGTTTTGTATTAAACAATGACTGTTTGCAATATTCTATTAACATTCAAATTCTTTAGTCAAAGTCACTGGTATCTGACCAGAAGTTATAAACCAAAGGTGGTAAAACAAGTTGTAGAAAGTGAGCTTGGTGAATAAAGTGAAAAAAAACAGAGTTGGCCTGAGATGAAATACCTAACCCTTGTGTTTCTTCGTGTGTCCACAAGTTCGGTAGCTAACTATTTTGTGTTTCTTCGGTTATCCTCAAGTTCGGATGTTTTGTGCTTCTTCACGTATCAATTGTTGAACAGGAACGGTAACGTTAGCTAACTTGGCTAAATCGTGTATCTTAGTGTATCAACAAGTTAGAATGTTGTGCTTATTCCTTGTACCTTACATCAACTGGTTCGTAACGTTAGCTAAATCGTGTTTCTTTGTGTAACATTATCCACAAGTGCGATAGCTAACTTGGCAGTAACATTGTCTGTAGTTAGCTAGACATTGTCTAGTAACATTGTCTGTTGTTAGATATAAGTTTATTTGTCAATTTCAATTTATTTTTAAGGGCCAGAAGGCAGAGGTTGGGGGACGTTTTAGCTCTGCACATGAAAACAAACATTTTGGCGGACACTGCAGTTTATTGAGTTCTGAGGAGTGTAAAATAACCTGATATTTAGAACTGAGTAATTAAATGTTTGTCTTTACTTTTAAATTAAATGTTTGTCAGAACATTTGGAGAAGATCAAGTGGTTGACTGATCAGAATATCGAGCTGAGGGCACATTCGGCTCTACAATCAGGTAAAAACTAGACTATAGTCTTGTGTAGTCTCTACGCTAGCATCTTTTGTCTTCATAAAAGATTTAATTTGTCTGAATTTGTACCCTTTACTAAAATGCAATACTTTATAGCCTTTCTGAAATTACATGTATAAGGCAGTTAGTTATTTTTATTCTTATATTAATCTATTGACATTTCTTTGTGCTTTTTAGCTTCAGATAAACTGCTGACTGAAGAGAATGTCAAGCTGAAGGCACAAAGCCAGCTTTAAGGACCTTTTCCTCAGGACTTTTCCTCAAAGTAAGTTATTTTGGTTAATTTATGACTTATTTTCAAAAACATGTCAGACCATTTAAGTACAATATCTGATTACTGTATAACAGGAGTAGTAAGAAAGAATCTTTCCACCCGGGATGCCACTGACAATGCTGTCCAGAACCAGATCACCAGGTACCTGAAAGGGGCAGCTGACCGTGCAGCTGGGAGAAGACGTTGGAGGTACAAGGGACCTGCTGTGAATATGAATGACACAGCTCCAGCACAAAACCACAATTGCACAATGCTTGGATTCCAGCCTTTGCTTATTTAATATTGTAATGTTTATTTTGTACTTTTTCACATTCAAATACTGTGATTTTTCTATATCTGTTGCTGGACAGATGTATATTGCACATGTTTTTTTATTTAATTCAATTAATTTGCACATGTTTATTTTGTCGTTTGTGATTACCAAAATCGGATTATTATGAATAAAACTTCATATTGTGGCATGAGGCATCCTGCTGGGTTTAGTGCAAAAAAGTTGGGCCGCTGGTGAGCCGCTTATCAGGGTATTGTTGGAAGGCATTGTAATGCAAGTGGCCGACCGGTGGCCCGACCGTGGCTTGCGCTATTAAAAAAAAGTGTCCCGCAGCTGGCGGCCTGCTGGCCAGATGCTTTGCATAAAAGCTCGGCGGCCGCAGCGTCAAAATGCTAGTGGGCCACCGGTGGGCTGCTGGCGTGTTGCTTGCTGGGTTCTGATTTTAAATGGTATTACTTATAAGAATTTGTTGAGTTTCAACATTTAGAATGGCCAGCACAGTCTCCAGACTTAAACCATCAAGCTGGTTTGGTTTTATTTCATTGTTCATTAGGCATTAAACTGTGGCGACGACGCCAGCAACCCACTGTGAGACAGCCCCAAACAGCTATGGGGTCCTGCAATGAATCCCAAGGCTTTTCTGCCACCACCAGAGCGGTGGGACAACGGGCTCCTGCCGCCTCTCCCGGAGTTGTTCGGCGAGGGACCTCTACTGCCACTGCAAAAGGGGTGGGACGACGAGCGCCTGTTGTCTGCCTCCAGCACCGGTCCCCCGCCCCCTGACACCGCCGCGCCAGTCCCACTCCTGTGAGCCCCCATGGAAGCCTCTAGTTATCTCTATGGTTGTCTTGGGGTTCCAGTCAGGGCCTGACAGCAGGGATGCCTCTAATTGGGGATCAAATTAAAGTTCTGTTTTTCCCCACTGCTGTGTGGATTATTATTTATGCTGTGCATGTTCAGTTATTGGTTTACCTCCTTTTTGTTGTTTTGTTGCTTTAGAAGAACAAATAAAAGGACGTTCCCATACTACAGCTGAATGTTCCCATACTACTGCGCCTCGTATCCAGCCTCACAACCATGACAGTAAATAGAGTCAGATAGAAGATCTATGGCTTGTACCCTTACTAAGAACTCTCTCTGATCGTAGAACCATTTTTTTGGAAAAATAAAAAATCTCGTCCCACTTAAGAAATCTTTAAATTGCATTAACGACCCGCTTTACAAATAAAAACATAAATCAATCAGATATTAAACATTTTTATAGAATATGGTGGTCTCCCATATTATAAGGCAATGCTGAAAAGTGTGTCAGGAGGGGCTGAAAAGTGCATCAGGAGGGGCTGAAAAGTGCGTCAGGAGGGCCTGAAAAGTAAAACTCAAACCGCCTAACCCAATTTAACTAATGGGACAAAACAAACCAGGCTAATCTAATAAATACAGGGGGTGGTCCACCCAGGTCTAACCTAGTGTGTATAGACAATCAGTACACTATGACCGTGGGCCTCTTGCCTACGCACTCCCGGGGTACGTTGCCCTTCCCCCCTGTGAACAAATGAAATTAGGTAACACTGAAAAATTATTCCACCAACACAAACAACACTGCTCCCTAAGTGCTGTACACATACACAAACTAAATGAAACCTAAAACAAACCACGCACAGGCAGCAACAACAGTCAACACAGGGTACAAAAGATAGCTACAACCAAACAACGGGGCTCTTATAGAGCTGAGGAAAGGAGGAGATTGGTTGATAAGAACTGGAACCAGCTGGGTGCAATAATGGGAGGGAGTGGTCATTGAAGAGTGGGAGTGGTCATTGAAGAGTGGGACTGGTCATTGAAGAGTGTGTGATGAGCCTTATTAGGGCCACCTGTACCGCACAGACACAGAACAGAACACCCACACATACAAACACACAGCAACACAGAAACTAGGGAACATAACATCGATGAAGAACGAATATAGCTCTTAAAAATTTCCTGCCCAGGAATAAATGCAGGAAGATCTAGAGGTACTTGCTAGTAATGATAGGCGTTACCAGTGGCGTCATTAGGCCTGGGCAGCCGGGGCTATAGCCCCGGTTCTAAATCTCAACACTGTGGCTCTAATAGAGGGGTTTTCTTGACCGAGAATATGCCTGACTAGACGTAGCAGCTAGAATTCAGACCTGGTTATTTTCTCTTACAATAAGTAACCTTGTGAACTCACTGTAATGTGTAGGGTACTCTGTATAGACATTGAAATGCTTGCAGTGATCCATGTGAAAATGTTTACAATTGCAACAAATTTGCTTTAAAATGACCTACATTCCTATCAGCTCCTTGGAGAAATGTGTAAAATTTAAGGTTGTAAAAATGATAAAGATGATAAAGATCACCACTCCCCTGGTAACACCCCCATGACAAGCCCCTGACCACGCCCACCACCTAAGCCCCATTTTGATCCAGAAAAAAGCTGGTTGCACTAATGTTTTTAGGATCGTTGAGGTGTTACAAGAGAAATGTTTGGACCCTCTCAAAGTTGAGACAGCGGATGGGATGAGCAAACTAAAACTAACAGCCATGCATTACTTGTTTGCATATTTTGTTAATATCAGGGCTAAAAAATAACTTGTGAATTTGCCATTTGGGCTGTTGTGTAACTGCCTCTTCCTGCTCCCGAGGCGGGGCCATCGTGTCCTCTTGATCCTTCTCCGCCGGCTCCTGATCCCCCTGCCATCTCCCGGTCCCCACACTGAAGCAGAGCCTCCACCAGTTTTAGTTCCCGGTTCCATCCTGAGGCAGAGCCTCCACCTTCGTGCCCCGCCCCCCAAACCTTTT
The DNA here is from genome assembly GCA_016801175.1 of Esox masquinongy. Classification (NCBI taxonomy): domain Eukaryota; kingdom Metazoa; phylum Chordata; class Actinopteri; order Esociformes; family Esocidae; genus Esox; species Esox masquinongy. The sequence continues at coordinate 7,571 of JACXGI010015870.1, read as the reverse complement.
TTCCTTTTGTCTTGTGGCTGGAGCCGCGCCTGAAGCGGGAGGGACTGTAATGGCCAGTCACGGCCTGTGCCGTGCCGGTTGTTATATTTCTATGTTCTGTGTGTTTCTGTTCTGGTGTGTCTGTTTCTATATTTGGTTTAGCTTCCCTTAGTTCATTGGTTTCACTTGTGTTTTCCACTCACCTGTGTCCTGTTCCCTTTATTAGCCATTGTATTTAGTTCTGTCATTTGTTCAGCTCCCTGTTGGTCATTTTTCATATGTCTACGGCCGTGTTGCTTATGAGTCTTTCTGAATTAAATTACTTTTGCTTTTGAATGCTCTGCACCTGTGTTCTGCTACCCATGCCGCATCGTGACACTGTTGGGATTGTTTTATAAACCAGTGCATGAAGGAACATCAGATAATGTCCGAATCTACATCTGCAACTCCCAAAATATATTTGTTAACCTTACACATTCATATAACTTTTGACAAACTTGTTTTAAAATCTTTTTGTTTGTAACAGTCCGGTTATCTCCAAAAGTTATGTCATGTTATAGTGAATTTAAAAGTTTGCTTGCCAGTTTTGCCACTCTTTGTATTGCATAAGTAAGGCTTTTTAAGCTGGTGAAGACTGACAATTTTGTGCATTGTTTCAACATAACTAATGAATATATTTCTCCTTAAACTATTTCTCCCAAATAATAATTGAGATGGAAATCATTTTGCTTCATTGATAGCTACTATTAGTAGCAGCCTAAAATGGCAGCCAATTACATGTCTTTCATGCAGTAGTGCACAGAACACCCGAGCACATTCATTTTCACCACCTTGGTTTTGTAACTTAGAATAAGTGGCAAATGGGACTTATTATTTACAATTTGACTCCTAATTTAAAGGTTGTTGTGTTTAAACACAGTCCATTCAAGATTAACTAAATGTATTATTTCAATATAACAAGTGCATACTAGTTACATGGATTACTAAGATTATTTAAAATATCTTTGTTTCTGGTCAAAATGTACAGGCTGGTTGCTTTGGTTCCTGCATTCCTTTACCCTCCAAGATGCACACACAGCTGTATGGAAACTGAGACACACACAAAAATTAATCCAGCAATGCACAATCAACAATTCTAACGTGAAAATGTTGAGTTGGAAATATATTTGTATGAATATATAGTTTACAAATACAAGCCAAACAATGTGTTTGTGGATAGTGAATTACATTTGGTAATAACGGGAAGAGACATGGAATGGATACAGATGGTGTGTTCCGGGCCCTGATGGGCATTTTATTATAACAAAAACAGGAGTACAAGGGGAGGAGGCAAGGGAGACATCCAAACCAGTAAACCCCGTTTTTGTGGAGGTGGCGTCACCTCTTAGGAGGCCTCGCTGTGGTGGTTTGGGAGGAATGGGTGCTGGTGGTCATAGCTTTGGTGGTTGGTCCAGCACCCGCCATCTCCTGGCCATCTTCTTCCCCTGCCGTCATGCAACCTTGCCACCTTCATTTTCTGTTGTTTTGGCCTCTGCCCCTTCTGGAAGCAGTCAGCATTTTCACTTGAGGGTGTTGGTGTGACGCCATTATGAATTGCGTAAGTGGAATCATTTAACTTTTTAGGTTTCAGAAAACGCATTTGTGAGAAAACGCATGCTGTGTATAATTATGGATCATGGTTCACATTTGTAAATAGTATGCTGTAAATACAAACAATAAGGCAGTATTAGAAAATATCCCCGCGTGACGTCAGTGTGACATCATCAGGGAAACCCATCTGTAAAGACCACTCTACTGTCTATTCTCTGTTCGTAAAGCAGGAAAAACTATGTTCATTAACTAGATTTGTTAGGGTACCAACATCTGTTGAACCAGGAAGACCCAATTATCCTATTACATCTGCCTTACTGCGGACAAAGATTCGGACCGATGAGATATACAGACTTTAATGGGAGGCCTTAATGAACCACTGAGAAGACAACAGCCCTTCACGGGTTTCTTTGTATTTTTCTCAAAATACCAATCCAAGAAGGTTCTAATGGTGCCTCTGCTCTATCAGTTAACAGAAAGCCTGAACCTTTATGGCACATAATGTTGGCGCATAACAATTGTTGTATGGCTAATAAAAGTGTTTATGAGGGGATAATCAGCACTCTGATCTTGCCTTTTGCTCCCTAAATCCTTGCACTAAGCTTGGCTCTGGCAGTTACTGATTAATCTTTACCTTAACTCAGCGACCCGTGCAGAGGTGATCCTCAAAATCCCCTCAACTCTGTTTGTTCTGCTGGCTAATACCCTGTCTAGAGATTACGTACACACACACACAAATAGACACCATCACACATCATCTCACACGAAATTACCATGTTCAAACAATGCCAGATTAACACTGTGGTATCAAGTAACACAGCTGAGGTGAGGACAAAGAAAAGATAGGTTTCAATACAATCCCCTCTGTCAGTCTGGTGGAGCCTGAACCCCAGATCAGAGTGCAAGGTCTTGCCAGCCCTACATCGCTCTCTTTGTGCAGTTTGCAAGACACCACTGACTAATAAGGGACCCAGCACAGATGACAATGAGCGTTTCCAGTTTTATATGTCTGTGGATCAATAAGATTCCTATCTTATAACAGAACAAATATCCACCCTGTCCCTCCCTCTCTCCCTTCATATCTGGCTTTCTCCCTTTATCTCTCCTTTCATCTCCCTTCCCCCTGTCTCTCCCTTTGCTAACACCCTGACTGTCTGTTTTTTTAGTACAGACCAGCCCACTAGACACAGTCTGAAATTATAACAGAGCTATGGAATCGAAGACAGCCTGACTGATCTGTTTCTGAATCCCCTCCAGAAGGCCGTCCAGAGTCCTGCCTGTTTCTGTTCATGTTGACATCATTTCACACCACTGTTTCAGCTCATTGCATTGTCAGGACTAAGTCCAAGGAGTGACACAAAAGCTTGGACAGACTAACAATGCATCCACCGCTGCCAGAATATTACTTCAGTGCTGGCGTCCAGCTGGCATTACTCACAGGTCAGGCTTCAGATGCTAACACTAACCCCAGCCATGCACTTGTATAACCAATGCTCTGATAACTGACATCTGCTACGGAAGGCCACTGAAAAGTTCTCCTACGGCTTTGAAAGTACAGGTACATTTTGGCAAAAAATTGGATGTTAGAAGAACTGTCTGAAAAACAGCAGGCGAGTGATTTGTGCGGCCAAAACTATAGGTTATTTTTACAACATTCAGACTATCGTTGTTGGAAGGAATATGTAGGTGGTGCAATCATTTTAATGTCAGTCAAAAGGCCTGTGAAATAAAGGAGCCTCTCGAATGCCGCAGTGTTGAATATGTGGACTGTGTTTACAGTGCTGAAGCACCGTGGGGGTGTGTGTGTGTGTGTGTGTGTGCGTGTGCATGTGCATGTGTGCGTGCGTGCGTGCGGACTGGGGAGTGTGTCCCATCCATGTTTATAAAGCTCTGTCTGAAGAAACTGACATTGAGTGAGACAGAAACCCGGTTTACACCTGCCTCCAAGATGAGAACATCTTGATTCTGACCTGATCACATTTATTAGATCTAATCACAGTCAATTGTCTTTTAAATATCCACACCTGTCTAAAATGTAGAGCCAAGTATAAATGAATCTAGAAAAAGACCAGACCCACGGTGCAGACATAATCCCTCAAATACCAATCGCTTTGCACATGAGCTAGCATCCTTTTCCATATATTTTCATACAGGAAAAATAAAAATTATCTCACCCAAAGGACAGTTGGTGCATGTGCTTTACATATGTAAAGTCTTATCTGTGCACATACTTACACACATGGATGCAATTCATGGAACATGACAGGGTTTCCACACTCAAGTCGAGAATCATTTAATTTACAGCTTGATAAACCAAGATGTTACTGTTAGCCTAGCAACCAGTATGTTAGACATCAAGGTGTACACCACAGGTGTTACTGCTAGCATACATCACATGCACATCTAATCACCGTAGCCAGCTGCAGATTGTGTGTGTACATGCATGTGTGAGTGCAGGCATATTACAGTTCGCCATGCAGTACTGTAATACGCTAGTGTATCTGTTTACACATGTAAGGTAGGGTTTCAAAAATATTTATATTACTGTTCAAGTGACATTATTAACCAGCTTAAAATAGCTATAAGACTCCTCTGGGGTTTGTGGTATGTCCAATTTACCAAGGCTAATGGCAGTATGCAGACTCTCTGCGTTGCTCTTGGTGATGATTTACTGGCAATACAACACCTCCTCTGGCCTTGATTAAAAATACTGTATAACATATGCATACATTTTTTTGTGCAAAATGTCACATTGGAGATTTCCCTTGAGTGAAAAATGACGTTTGAATTAAAAATACTTCTGTTGACCAGCAGATGTTTCTGCAGGGTATACGTCCATTTAATCACAACATATTCAAGTATTCCACAGACTATACAATAAGACACATCTAGCAATGATGTGAAGGACCTCCATTAATCTAGTTTGCATGCAGAAGAGTGTTTAGTTTAAAACACACAGGTGTCCTGGCAGTTACATGAATGAACATTTAAGAATGGGGATCTCATTGATCTTACACACTGACTGGTTCGGTTGGTGTGCATTCACATACTAAGCATAACTGCATGGGCTCCATGTACAGTAGTAGTAGTAGTAGATAGATCTTAACTGGATTACTGCTGTCACATAATTGTCCTGTGCGGCTGGATATCTTAATGAGCCTAGTCATCAATTAATTAAAACTTTTCCTGGTTTCCTGTCTTTTCCCATCCATAATGACTTGGAATATAAAGTAATCCATAATGACTTGAGATTGGTCCAAAAAATTGATGGGTTGGGCCAGAGCCACGCTAAAGATTACATTATCACCTTTGATACTCTCATCAGTTAGATTTGTTAAAGAGGATCAAATCGCTAAAGGCTTTTGTACTGTAGAACACCCTTCATTTTGAAGACCCAAAATCAATCTAAACAGGCCGTCCTCAAATACTGAGTATTTGGGCAAGAAGGGCTAGACAGGGAGGCCACCAGGAGGCCTGTTGGAACTCTGAAGGAATTACTATCTTCCATGCATAAGCTGGGAGAAAATGGGCATACTGCAACAATAGGGTGCTTCACAAAAGTGGCCTTTATTGGAAGGTGGTGAAGTTTGTTTCAATTTGTTATCCTTGTTTTTGAGGGTCGAGTCAGTCCTCTGTTTCTGAGAGACTGGCAAAAGTCTGACAATAATCCTCCATTCTCACACTCCTGTTCAGTTATCATGTGAAGACCTAGCCTGCTACCCCTCCTTGTTCTGTTCTAGTAATTTTCTGTTTATACACAAAGTTGGTTACTTTGCTTGTCTCCTACTCATGAGTGTAGAGTGTGTGCCCAGTCTGTCCTTGGACATCCCATCTGTCTTATCTTGCATCCTTGCTTCTCTAACAAATGATCGTGGTCTAACCGCAACTCTGCAAAACATTACGCACACCCTTTCTCAGTTTCTCTTTTCTCACAATAGCACATGTATCCAATGCAGTCTTCAATCATTATACATTTATATACTAAATATTAATACATTAATAATTAGTATAATATTATTCTTCCAAAGTGTCATATCTCAGCTTGAATTTCCCAGAAGGCATGTGGGACTCTGAGACAAAGTGGAAGAATGAAACTAAAATATAGTTTTTTGGCCTCCACTCCAAGTGCTGCTTGGCAGGAGCCTAACACTTAACATCATCCTGAGAAGACTATGTCTACCATGAAGCTTTGTGGTGGCAACATCATGCTATAGGGATGCTTCTCTGTATCAGGACCTGGAAAGCTTGTAAAGATTGAGGAATACATGGATGCAGCAAAGTACAGAAAAATCCAGGAAGAAAAGCGACCTGGGACTTGGGAAAAGGCACATCTTCCAGCAGGACAATGTCCCCAAAACATACAGCCAAAGCCTGATTGGAGCAGCTTACAAACAAAAAGGTCAGGTCTCTGTCCAACTACACAGACCTTGAACAATTTCACAAAGAAGAATGGGCAAAATCTGCTGTCCAGATCTGCAAAGCTGGGAGAGACTTTTAATAAAAGAACTAAGATGTAACAAAACTGAAACAATCACAGTGGGAACAGAGCAGGAATTTCTGAGGCGCTCTCCTCTTCAGCAGGTGCTGGGTCGGACCTCCTCTTTATACTCCCAGATCTGTCTCTTGGGGTCCCGCGCTGGAGCCGGGAAATCGTAGCTTCATGAAGACCGCGGGCACCCCTCATGACCGACAAACCTGGTCACTGGTGTCCTCCTCTTGCAGCTGCTGGGGCCGAGCTTCCTTCTCCACCCGCTCCTGGGCCAGTGTCCGTGGAGGTCCCACGGACACATTGTAGCTTCCTGAAGTCCACGGGCACCCCTCACGACCGGCCAACCCAGTACCTGAACCCACTGTCATAGCTCCCCCCAAAAAAACATTAACGGGGGATCTATCCACCAGTGACATACCCTCTCCCGGGTCTTCCGTTCACCCACTGCGTCCTGATTTGGTCGGTCTTTCTGTAACGCTGAAGTATGGAGGAAAGACACATGCTCAGTGAGAAGAGAGTACATTTAATAAAAGAACTAAGACGTAACAAAACTGAAACAAACATACAAAAATAGAACAATGTTAGATTTCGGGTGAAAACCAAACAAAGACCGACAAGTAACTTTGGGGAAGATGGAACTTAAATAGGGTCCGTGACAAGGGAAACAGGTGTGGGCAATAATCAAAGAAAACAGGTTTCTGTGATGAAATTAGGGAGAGAGGGAGATAGGGTGATGGATTTGACTGTGGAATGTGACACAATTTGTTTATTAAAATTTCGGAGGAAGTCCACAATATTGTATTTTCAGTGGATATAAAAATCTACTCACCCCTGTTAAAATGCCAGGTTCTTGTGATGTAAAAGAATGAGACAAAGATAAATCATGTCAGAACTGTTTCCACCTTTAATGTGACCTATAATGTGAACAATTCAATTGAAAAACAAACTGAAATCTTTGAGGGGGAAAACTAAAAAACTCACAATAACCTGGTTACATAAGTGTGCACACCTTTAAACTAATACTTTGAAGCACCTTTTGATTTTATTACAGCACTCAGTCTTTTTGGGTAGGAGTCTATTAGCATGGCACATCTTGACGTGGCAATATTTGCCCACTCTTCTTTGCAAAAGCGCTCCAAATATGTCAGATTGCGAGAACATCTCCTGTGCACAGCCCTCTTCAGATCACCCCACAGATGTTCAATTGGATTCAGGTCTGGGCTCTGGCTGGGCCATTCCAAAACGTTAATCTTGAAGCTATGCTTTTGTGGATTTGGATGTGTGCTTTGGGTCGTTGTCGTGCTGAAAGGTGAACTTCATCTTCAGCTTTCTAACAGACGCCTGAAGGTTTTGTGCCAAAATTGCCTGGTATTTGGAACTGTTCATAATTCCCTCCACCCTGACTAAGGCCCCGGTTCCAGCTGAAGAAAAACAGCCCCAAAGCATGATGCTGCCACCACCATGCTTCACTGTGGGTATGGTGTTCTTTGGGTGATGTGCAGTGTTGTTTTTG
>JACXGI010015869.1:0-16793 GCA_016801175.1 Esox masquinongy | reverse complement strand
TATACCATGGAACACAGTGAAGACAGTCATCATCAAGTGGAGAAAATATGGCACAACAGAGACATTACCAAGAACTGGACATCCCTCCAAAATTGATGAAAAGACAAGAAGAAAACTGGTCAGGGAGGCTTCCAAGAGGCCTACAGCAACATTAAAGGAACTGCAGGAATTTCTGGCAAGTACTGGCTGTGTGCTACATATGACAACAATCTCCCCTATTCTTCATATGAATGGGCTATGGGGTAGGCAAGATGGAAGCCTTTTCTTACAAAGAAAAACATCCAAGCCCGGCTGAAGTTTGCAAAAACAAACATCAAGTCCCCCAAAAGCACGTGGGAAAATGTGTTATGGTCTGATGAAACCAAAGTTGAACTTTTTGGCCATAATTCCAAAAGGTATGTTTGGCGCAAAAACAACACTGCACTTCACCCAAAGAACACCATACCCACAGTGAAGCATGGTGGTGGCAGCATCATGCTTTGGGGCTGTTTTTCTTCAGCTGGAACCGGGGCCTTAGTCAAGGTGGAGGGAATTATGAACAGTTCCAAATACCAGGCAATTTTGGCACAAAACCTTCAGGCGTCCGTTAGAAAGCTGAAGATGAAGAGGAAGTTCACCTTTCAGCACGACAACGACCCAAAGCACACATCCAAATCCACAAAAGCATGGCTTCACCAAAAGAAGATTAAAGTTTTGGAATGGCCCAGCCAGAGCTCAGACCTGAATCCAATTGAACATCTGTGGGGTGATCTAAAGAGGGCTGTGCACAGGAGATGTCCTCGCAATCTGACAGACTCTGAGCGCTTTTGCAAAGAAGAGTGGGCAAATATTGTCACGTCAAGATGTGCCATGCTAATAGACTCCTACCCAAAAAGACTGAGTGCTGTAATAAAATCAAAAGGTGCTTCAACAAAGTATTATTTTAACGGTGTGCACACTTATACAACCAGGTTATTGTGAGTTTTTTATTTTTCTCCCTCAAAGATTTCAGTTTGTTTTTCAATTGAATTGTCCATGTTATAGTTCACAAGAAAAAGTTCTGACATGTTTTATCTATGTCTCATTCTTTTACATCACAAGAACCTGGCATTTTAACAGGGGTGTGTAGACTTTTTATATCCACTGTATGTGTCCTTGACCCAAAAATCCATGCTTCCTATTCCTTATCACACACACACTCTCTCAATACTGTTACACTGCAATCTATCCTACCGGTGTAGAACTGTGAAGAACAGATGTTTTTGTTTTTCTGTGTACTCCATGTTCACTATCTCCAAGCCTTAAATCTAACCCTAATCCTAAACTTTGGCCTAAAATTAACCTCAATAACCTAACCTTCATGCCTAAACGTATGGTTAAATCTAGTCCTAATTCCTAAGCTTAACCCTAAACACCACCCGTAGTACCTAAACCTATTTTACCCTAACCCTTACAGCTTAGCCAATGTTTGGAATTATTTGTCAGGTTTTGCTGTCCTTGTGCTGACATCTGGTCTTCACAGGTACACATAGACCTGGAACACAAACACTCACAAATATACCCTCTCTATCTCAAATACACTGTAATCTATCTTACTGTTGTGAAACCGTGAAGAACAGATGTTCCAATATTTAGCACCAATTGGATGATATCTGCAATGCACGTATGTTTTTGCTTACGTTAAAACCATTCAAGTTATGCTTTGTACAAGCACAATGTGATTTCATTAGAAGTACCTGATGTGGTCTCTTTGTATCCAACCCTGTCTCAATAGGACAACAGACTCCCTGACTATTTGAGATGCACAGGAAAATAGACCTCAGGTGTTGATGTCTGTTGGAAATGTGCTGGAGCACCACACACGAGAAAGAGGATGCTCCACTTTGTTTTTGCTTCGGTCTAATTAGCTAAAGGGGAGCAGGGGAACACTCAACCCAACAGGCATCACCATAGCAACAGACGAAACAGAGAAACAAAACTAAATTGGTCCACTACGCAACTTTTTCCAAGCAAGTCTTCACCCAGCGTGTCACGGACAGATTCAAACGCAGCTTGTAGGTTTTTGTCTCTGACAACATTAAACATTTTTTTTGTCTCTCTACCCACTCTAAATGTGTAATTTTTTAATGTGATATTGGTTTTATGTTGGGAAATATTTGTAAAAAAAAAATCTAATTCAATAATTCAATAGTATAAGAGAATTGGTCAGGGGTTTGAATACTTTTGAAAGGCAATGCTTGTACAGAAGCTACATGTATTTTGCAGTAACTACAGCAAACTGAGTGGAATCGTAAAAAATTTGCTTTAAAACTTCAGAGATTTCATTCAGCCTCTTGGCAAAATGTGTAGAATAGCAGGAACATTGATGGTTGCTGCATGCAGCTGTCCAGAACTGAATTGGTGCATTATCAATAAAATTTTTGTAGTGGGTCCACACCCAAGGGTTCATGGTATTTGGTAGAACATTCCGAAGTTTAAAAAATCTTGCTATAGAAAGCCACCACAACAGTGGTCTCAGTGGAGAAGATTTACTGTCCGCTTTGGGTTGAGTGCTGTTACACTGACTTCTGTAGGATGAGTGGAGGTAAGCTAAGCACAAACCAATGAGGTCTGGTCAAAAGTAGTGCTCTAAATAAGGACTTGGGTGCCATTTGGGATGCCGGCCCTCTCTACACTGAAAGCTAATGAACTGGACCAAGACTTTTTAGCAGAGCGGAGGGGCCAAATGTTGACCAAATCTCATCCCATAAACACCGTTCAACCAGATCGATTACTCTGGCATCCCGAGGTACAATGGAAAACATCTATTAACACTGTATGGTACAGGTCTTCATTGGATCTGACATGTATATCAGAGCCGAACTGCATCCGTGAAATTCTTATCCGACACAACCACGAGATCGGTCAGTTTTTGTAAAATCACTACCCATTCCGACTGGGATCCATACTACTACCCAGATTGCTGCTCTATCAAAATACTACCCAGATTGCTGCTAATTTACAGTACTCTTTTTTAAATTGCTGCTAGTGTACAGTGTTATGTATATTGTTGTTTTTATTTTATTATTATTTTCTGTGCAGATATATTTTGCTTATATTCTCTTCTTAACTCTAACTACGTAGTTTGTCGGGTGCCATGTCATAAGAATTTCATTGTACAGGATGACGCTGTGTTGTTCGGCGCATTTGACAAATAAACCTTGAAACTTGAAACAAAGTATAGGAAATGTGAATGATATGATATTTTTTGTTTTCATCAAGATATTTTCTTCTTATAATATAATTTAGGATACAATAATATCATTTCGGATATAATTTCCGTGGCGACCATGCTTGATCCAACTCGGGATCCGATCATTTCGGATATATCCGTGAAGACCTTGATTTTATGGGCTCGGATCAAAAGCACCTTGTAGAATGCTGAGCATGATGGGAAATTAAAGTCCTAATCTGGCAGCATCTATGACCCATTGATTTACATAGGCTGCCGCTTAACTTCAGCTTTAGCGTCACCCAAAGCTAATTAGCTGAATTGACTCATGCTACCGTGTGTTGACAGTGGTCCAATTCTGGTCGAACATGCTTGAGAAGAAGCTGGTGCCGGTCGTTGCAGAGGTGTAAAATATGATTTCTTTAGGGATGGATTTCAAATTTAGCCTTGATGAATCTTGTTTTTTGTGAGACGTTTAGGATCCAAGAATCAGAATTTCAGGAATTCTATGCACTCTCGTTCTGGATAATTTATCTGTGTTCCCTCGTTCATCATTTTGGTTGTAAACTAGATGGAAATTATTTGCTCAAGTTGCATCCTATTGACTTGATTGAATATGGGAGCTGTTTACAGATTCTCCAGCTGTACAGACCAGAGTAGCAAAGCAGAACTGCTGTTGCGGGTGAACATGACCACATGGCCACTTCCAAGCAAAGATAATACATCAGGCAGAATCTAACAAAGCATTTTTCGACCCCAGCCAGCCATCTCCTCAATCATAACGCAAACCACTCCCATGAAAATGCCCTTTAAATCCTCATTCGCTGTAATCCACTCCGTAAATCAAGTTGAAGGTAGGGGGTTCTGGTGCTGAATTACAGCCATAGGTACAGAGGCTGAGATAGATGAGAGAGATGCTGTTCAAGACTTAAATATGCATGGCTATAATTGCAAGTCATAATTCAAATGTCCCCATGAACTAGACTCCAGTACGTCAAGAAGACAAAGCAAAGGCTCCAATGATATTAGCCTGATTCAACTGATGCTTTCCTGATCGACATTGCTAGGATAAGGTAAATTATGCTATACCACCATGTTTATTCAACATAGGCTGGATTAGATTAATGTACTATTAATATATGAGAAATGTTTATAAACATGAAAATAATTTTCCCAAAAATAGGCAACTGTCTCTTTAATCTCATCCTCCAGCCAGCAGTTTGAGCCTGGGGATGATGTTACTGACCCTTCTAACTGTCTCCCATTATAGAAGCAGATGACAGTGAGTGAATGCTTGTTACTGACAGTAGATAGACTGATTTGACAACAGAGTCAGGCACCTAGGTCCCTCCTAGCACCCTCCTCTCCATTTGATTTAGATGTTTAGAGTTAAGACTGGACTTCCACCATGGATGAATGTAGATACTAAACTCCAAAAAGGGTTTATTGATTAAGTACCATCTATCAACCCTCAGTAACACTACAAGTAACACTATTTAGACATGAAAAATTGAAATGTTCTTATCGTTCCTTTTTCCATTACCATCATGCACCATTGTCAACTTGTTTGCAAGCCTTTTGAATTGGATCTCACGCAAAGATAGAAATTATATTTGTGAATTGAAAACAATGAGCATAATGATTAGATTTTGCAATGCAGTGTTGCTCGACTAATGCAATAAGGCACGAGTGGGAGTCGGTATATGGCTAATATATATCGCAGCTAAGGGCTGTTCTTGAATACAGCACTTAGCTATATAGCGCCAATATACCAGAAACCCCTGAGGTTCTTTATTGCTATTACAAACGCATTACCAACATAATTAGAACAGTAACATTTTTCTTCTTATACCCATATAATAGCCTACATTCAGCCAATCAGCATTCAGAGTTAAAACAACCTGGTTCATAATGTTTTTTTTTTTACACTGTATTGTTCTTTTGGACGTGTAGTGAAGCCAGAGGTTGAGTCTGAGACGTTTTATTAGCTACAGTTATTACGTAATGAGGGGAGCATCAACGGCAAAAATTCTGGTCGATTTTAAATTGCCCCCGCAATTTTAAATTGCCCCAGCATGCCATGCGTAACGGGTGTGATATGACTTTTATGTGGCAATGGTGACACTTTGTGGGTGACAGTGGTCATTCTGTTCAGAGAATCGCTGGTTCATGCCCCGGCTAGAGCGTTTGGATCAAAACCATGCTCTGAATCACTAGGGCTCGGCCCAGCTGCTGGGATGGCGTTTAGTTAGCGACACAGCCGGCGATTGTAGCATTTCAATTGGTTACGGAGGTCCCGTGTTGCTCAGTTGGTAGAGCATGGCGCTTCTAACGTCAGGTTGTGGGTTTAATTCCCACGGGGGACCATGTCGGAAATGTAGGCACTCACTATAAGTCACTCAGGCTAAGGGCGTCAGCAAAATATTACAAAAAATGTACGTCACTCGCCCTGAGACGTTGATGTAATTTTCTCACTTGTGCGGCAGGGGCACGGCTTTTATGCAGTGATGGTGACGGTTCTTCATGAGTAAAGGCGGTCATTGCATCCAGAGACTCGGAAGTATGAGCGAGACTATTACACAAACACTTCTGTGTCATATAGTGTAGGTAAATAGCTACATATTAACCGCTATCAGTGTCCGTCCAAGTAACCATTCCCAAGAGTGCGTAACTGTGTTGTATGGAGGTGAATGTGGTCGCCACGCCAGTGTAAGCTAGCCATTAGCACTGGTTCATCAACTTGCCTTGAGGTACAGTCAGTCACGCAAAACATTTTTGAGTGGCACCAAATATGCCCAATTAGCGAATTTGCTTTCCATTCGGCCGCTCCTTTTGACTTACTCGCTCTTCTGTAACATTTCCATGTGCCTTATTTTTGGAACTGGTTACCCGAATGCGACAGAGTCAATGCGTTAGCAAGCTAAACACTGGAACAATGTGTAATTTCCCCTCATTCAGCACTGTTTTCTCGCTGTATCATGCTAACATTAGAGCGAGAGAAGTAGCTTAGGGAGCAGTTTGCAAGTACAACACGAGTAGTAGGCTACCTGCGTATTAGCTAGCAGCTAACTACTGTTCTCGGAAAATACTAGTTATATTTAGCAGATAATAGCATAGCAGATAATAGCATTAGGCTAGAAACCAAAAGCTTGTTAGATCAAATCCCTCATTGTTTTAAGACTCCCAATGTGGCAGAAATCTGTGATCCAAAAGTAGTAAAAAGTAGCACACTATTTAAAATAGTGCGGGAATTGGGAAACAAAGTGAAAGTGCAGGCTCTCCATTGTTGTCTAGATAGTGGGTAGGTGAAATATGAATCCTGTATTTGTTCCGAATAGTGCGTCAACCCAGATCCTATTTGACACAGCACTAAGCTTAGGTCTGCTTATGGGGAGATAGGGCTGGAAGAGCCTTCACTGATAACGTCTCTATTGATGAGCCAGTGCACATCACTAAACGGATAAAATCCTGTCTAAATTGAGAAGCATTTGCTACCATTGAAGACTGAATCTCTGGCCAAAGCTACTCTAGCAGAGTTGATTGGTACTAAAGGGCAAATGTGTGCTTCTTTGTGAGTCCCTGCAAAGATTGCAGGGTTTGTTGTGCTCAAAAGTTTGCATACACTTGGAGAATTGGTAATATATGTACCATTTGTAAAGAAAACATGAGTGAGCAGGCAAAACACGTCTTTTATTTCTTATGGGATTTACATTCAACTGTAGGTCATAAAAGAATGGCATAATCAAAACAAAATATGGCAACAAAGAAAAAAATGAATTGACCCCTGTTCAAAAGTCTGCATACCCATAGTTCTTAATACTGTGTATTACCCCCTTTAGCATCAATGACAGTGTGCAGTCTTTTGTAATAGTTGTCTACGAGGCCCCAAATTCTTGCAGGTGGTATAGCTGCCCATTCGTCTTGGCAAAATGCCTCCAGATCATGCAAAGTCTTTGGTCGTCTTGCATGAACCACACGTTTGAGATGTCCCCAGAGTGGCTCAATGATATTAAGGTCAGGAGACTGTGATGGCCACTCCAGAACCGTCACCTTTTTCTGCTGTAACCACTGGAGGGTCAACTTGGCCTTGTGCTTAGGGTCACTGTCGTGCTGGAAAGTCCATGAGCGTTCCATGCGCAGCTTTCGTGCAGAAGAATGCAAATTGTCTGCCAGTATTTTCTGATAACATGCTGCATTCATCTTGCCATCAGTTTTCACAAGATTCCCACAAGATTCACAAGATTCCTTTAGAGCTCACACACCCCCAAAACATCAGTGATTCACCATCATGCTTCACAGTGGGGATGGTATTCTGTTCACTATAGGCCTTGTTGACCCCTCTCCAAACATAGCACTTATGGTTGTGACCATAAAGCTCTATTTTGGTCTCGTCACTCCAAATTAGTGTGCCAGAAACTGTGAGGCGTGTCAAGGTGTTGTCGGGCGTATTGTAACTAGGCTTTTTTGTGGGATTGGCGTAGTAAAGGCTTCTTTCTGGCAACTTGACCATGCAGCTCATTTTTGTTCAAGTATCGTCGTATTGTGCTCCTTGAAACAACCACACCGTCTTTTTCCAGAGCAGCCTGTATTTCTCCTGAGATTACTTGTGGGTTTGACTTTGTATCCTGAACAATTCTTCTGGCTGTTTTGGCTAAAATCTTTCTTGGTCTACCTGACCTTGGCTTGGTATCAAGAGATCCCCAAATGTTCCACTTCTTAATAAGTTATTGAACAGTACTGACTGGCATTTGCAAGGCTTCGGATATCTTTTTATATCCTTTTCCATCTTTATAAACTTCCATTACCTTGTTACGCAGGTTTTTTGACTGTTCTTTTCTGCTCCCCATGGCTCAGTATCTAGCCTGCTCAGTGCATCCACGTGAGATCTAACAAACTCATTGACTATTTATACACAGACACTAATGGCAAATTAAAAAGCCACAGGTGTGGGAAATTCACCTTTAATTGCCATTTTCACCTGTGTGTGTCAGCTTGTGTGTCTGTAACAAGGCCAAACATTCAAGGGTATGTAAACTTTTGATCAGGGCCATTTGGGTGTTATCATTATGATTTGAAAAGGAGCCAAACAACTATGTGATAATAAATGGCTTCATATGATCATTATCCTTAAATAAAAGACAGTTTTTTTGCATAATCAGTCATATTTTTAAAATCAATGCCAAAATTTCACAATTTCTGCCAGGGTATGCAAACTTATAAGCACAACTGTAGATACGTAAAAAAAACCATAATGCGTTGGCTGTAAGTCTTTCTTTTTTATTTTTGGGATTTGTAGTTTCCCTGGTGGGGAATATGATTAGAAGAGTTTAGTAGTGCTCAATGTGTTCCTGACTCTCTCCTCCAGATGGGATGTTCGGGAAGTGTCACTCCACGGGAGTTCCGGTGACGGAGGTCTTCACCTATGACGTGTCTCCGGCTGTGGTGCAGCACTTCCGCACTCTGCTGCAGAAACTCTCCCACAGAGGTACGTAACCGATGCCAACGTCACCGACTTACGCCTCTGCTGCCCAGTCATCAGAGGAGGCTGACGTAGTGACCCGTTTGGCAGGTTTGGAGAGTGGCACATCAGCCATCATAAAATAGAAGGCCAGACAGAACCAGGATGTTCGTAAACGCGACAGACAAATGTCTAGGAATTTATAGACCCTGGTCAGGACCGCCAGTCAAAGGACCATCAACTCCAATTTCTGTGTACGCCAATGTCACCACTGACTCCTGCCGCCGTCACTACCTGTGGCAGCCTCTGTGAGTCATCCTCTTGAGAGGCCCAGACACCCCACTGGTGGGGAAATGTCAGCAATGCATAATTCATGTGCTCTCTTCAGTCACTTCTAATGGTATGCTATTTTTGACACTAACAATTTCGACTTCTTAACCTCCTCCTCTACCCTGTACATATATTCTATAACAATGGTTCCCTTCGAGTACCCCCAACAGTGCACATGTTTTTGTAGGCCCTGGACATGCATACCCAATTTAACGAGGACCTGATTATTAGTTGACATAATGAATCAGGTTTGCTTGGCTGGGACTACAATAATAAAAAAAAAGCTTTACAAGGCTGTTTAATGAGCTCACTTTTTTTTTTTTTTACTAGTTATTTGTGTGACTTGCTTTAAAACAGAGGTCTGTACCGTTGCAGCCCTTATTTCCTGTCTGCTGCACTCATTGTGATTAGCACCCCATTCTTCCAACTGGGAAAATGTCAGCTCTGAATAATTAGATCGGTGTATTCTTTATTCCCGTCATCAGATATCAGTTCCTTCTTGACTTCCTGTCGTAACCAGGATACTGTTAAATTGGATTATGTATTCTCCCTTCTCTTACGTAGGCCGAGACATGCTGTGGATTTTGTGTGGATCATATCCGATACATCCAGCAACTTTACAGTTTATTAATGCCATAGATGAAGTGTATTTTCATGCTGACAACAGATTTCTACAGTTTGGGCTAAAAATGACCTGACAAACGACAGCCCACCCCAGAGTGCTGTACGAACCATAAATAACCACCAGAGGGCGATCAATACCTGTATACCTGTTTGTACGGTACATTATGTTGAAAGGAGAGAATTACGGAATGGGTAAGGTAGTATTATTTTTTCAAGTTAAAAAACAAATATACACTGTCACCAAATCATTGGGTCATAATGAATAAGCTATTAAACAATAATTACTGTTGTGTCATATTTTGCTCATATACCTAGTCATATGCCTAGCTTGGACTTCAGCCTCATACATTTATAAAACAGCTCTAGACCAGTGAGCCACATAATAATAGTCAGAAATCATAGTGCACAATGCTGAATCATTTTTTTCGCATTTATCAAACCTTGGCGTTTATCCTCCAAATTAATTCCAGCTGACTGAAAAAACATTTGAAGAACAAAACTCTGAAGGGAATTTGCTTTTCAAACCCGGAACCAAGCAATGCAGAGCTGTGGGCTCAAAAGTAGTGTGCACTAAGTAGGGAATAGTGTTCCATTTGGCCTTGTGGTACTCAACATTACAGTCACTTCTTATGCTGCCACTGCTGACCGGGTGAAACATTGAAGAAGGAAACTTCTCCACACTTTCAAAACTACCAATATCCCTCTTCTTTTTCCACATCACAATGCCACAATTATAAATGCTGCACAAAGGAAAACTTCACTTTTTTTCAACTTGACTTTACTGTATGGAGCCTATAAGGAGTCATCTGGCCAAGGGAATCTGTAATTTGCTTTTCATTAAATGGCCACCACGACCTTCAGCTAGTTTTAGCCACCACTAGGTAAAAATCTATTACATTTTAATGATGGCATTTGAGCATCTTTATTGTCCATATATCAAGTTGATTTCAGATGATTTGAAAATACCGTACTTACTTCCATATTTCCATAGATGTTTAGTTAGTATAGACTGAAGTTGGCTGAAGATTTAAACAGTTGTTTAAATAAAACTGAACCACAGATTACAGTTTCTCTTGGCCCAAAGACTTATCTTAGGCATTCTAAATTCTAATATATGTTACAAACTGGATTTGTATCATATTGTTGTTTCTGAAAAAGAAATAAAGCTGCATCACATATACTGTGATATTCCACACAGTTTGGTGACAAATCAATACTTTTTATGCATGACCCCCACTTTCACAATTACTGGCAGACATTATTCAACTCCACAATGCATCTTTAACACTGCTTGGAATGGATCTACTTTTTCTCTTATGAGTCTAAGAATTTCTGGGAAAAAACCCCTGTGCATTTTGGGAAAGTTACTGAAATTTTGAAAAGCTTGTTTGTCTAATACCCAAACACTGACCCCCCCTCCCCCTCTTGGTTCTGTTTTAACCGCAGCTGCCCAACCAAGCGGTTCTCTTCTTTATGTCCCATTGCTAAGCGCCGTTTCGCCTGCGAGGTTGTGAAAACCTAAGCTGTGTGTGAATGACTTGGCGGGGGTTACAGTTAATCAAGCTGCCTTTGCCACATAGCGTCTGCTTCTGTGAAAACACTGCTTGGGCTCTTCTCACAGACGGCCATAAGGCTCCCCATTAAAGCCATCATTGAGCACAGCTATTTTATGTGTGTTTGACGGTTTAAGCTGGCTCTGGGTCCTCCCTCTGTTGCTGAGCAGGCCTCCGCTCGGTCGAGTGATGTGTGGCAGGGAAGCAGGCCGCCAGGCGGTAACGGCGCACAACGGTATGGCGGGCTCGTGCATCCAGTCACATTCCGTCATGTTCGGCTGTTCCTCCCTCCTCAGCCTGTGGTGGATCCAGAAGGCTGGCTTGGTTCCAGAACGCTGGTCTCTACCTTCTGTGTTCTACTCAATAGCATCGCGGGACACAGCCACCATGAGTGATCTGCATTGCTTGACGCTCTGCTCCGGTAGCCAGGAAAGCTCATTTGCATACCTATGGATCTCAAAGGAAAGATATCATCAGGTCAATGTGTCTGTAACTACAGTACAATATTTTCTTAACGCTACGTATTCCCTTGGACAGTTGTTTAAGATTTTACCGATGTTACATTTTAAAGAATGATAACCCACTTGATTTCAGCACAGTCCTTTTTCCAAGCCTATTTAGCCAAACACTGACTAACAACATGATACACTGGGCAAGTGTCAACTGCCTTGCGCCTTTTCCCTCCCAACCAAGACAATGATCCCATCGTGGATGCGTCTCGCTGTGCGGTCTAGTGACGCTTGCATCTCTCACGCATGCTGCCTCTCATCTGTGGAATGTCTCTGTTGAATTGTTCAGTTGTGCGTTGCCATATTCTGGGTTACGTTTTGTTCCGCCACCCCATCTGGTGTTGGCACCGATCCTCAGTTCTGTTGCCAAAACGCGCTGTAGTTATCAATGTAAGTATTAAGTAGCAGAGGGGGCTACGTGCAGGGCTTATCATGTAGCCTTTTCGTCTTGGACCCTTTTGAACATGCGGAGGGAACATGCTACAGCGTGAGGACCATGGGTACGATCTGAGCGGCACCCTATCGAAGGTAGCGCACTGTGAAAGGAATGGTGTGGAATTTAGGCTTAGCCTTAATTTAGCCTTAATTTCTCAGAACAAGAATAGACTGATGAGTTTCAGAAGAAAGTTGTTTCTGGCCATTTTGAGCCTGTAATCAAACCTACAAACGTTAATCCTGAAGATGCTGAACTAGTCTGAAGGACAGTTTTATTGCTTTAATCAGCACAACAGTTTTTAGCGGTGTTAACATAATTGCAAAAGGGTTTGTAATGATCAATTAGCCTTTTAAAAAACTAAACTTGAATTAGCAAACACAAAGTGCCATTAGAACACAGGAGTGTTGGTTTCTGATAATGGGCCTGTGTAGCCCTATGTAGATATTCCATTGATAATCAGCCGTTTCCAGCTACAATAGTTATTTACAACATTAACAATGTCTACACTGTATTTCTGATCAATTTGGTGTTATATCAATGGACAAAAAAAAATGCTTTTCATTAAAAAATAAGGACATTTCTAAGTGACCCCACGCCTTTGAATGGTACTGTATATTAATAATAACATTTTTGTGAGGGGATGTAACCGTACATTAAACTGCAGAAGAGATGGGTTGAGGCTGACTCTTCTCACTACGTGGTGTGTTGCAGGCTTGACATGGGAAGACGAGGCCACCCAGCAGGTCCTATCCAAGGAGCTGTCTAAGATTCCCTACAGGCGCCTGCAGGACCCCAGCCCCCCTGTCTACTACAACAGCAAATCTAGGTCACCATCTGTTGTACCTGTGCTCACAAACACACACGAACATACCACACACACGGTCGGCTGGATTACCTGAAAATTTAATCCAGAGTATTTCAATTATATGAAAGGGAAAAAAAGTGAAGTGGATGGAGGATGCTTTTAATAAAGTGTTTTTTTTTCTAGGGTTGCGTTTAGAAGTGTAGCTTGATATTAAAGGAATGTAGCTTGATATTGAGGAAATGTTGCTTGATATTGAAGAAATGTAGCTTGGTATTAAAAGCGTTTTTCTATCCTGTTATTTGGAGCACACAAAGGAGAGAATGCACATAAACTTGATTGATTCGAGGTGGACATCTGATTGACCGGCGAGTCAGCTGTTAATGTTATTAAATTGAAACGCACCTATTTGCTAAACCAGTTTGGATAAATAAGATATAATCCATGTCTCTCAGTGGGCAGTCAGCAGGACAATAGACTTTCAGCGCATGTTAGAATTATGGTTCATTAAATTACAGCAAGGCCGACGACGCTTATTTATTATGTTGCTCTTGATTTTAGTCATCCCAAATGTTATCAGCTCTTCTAAAAATGTACTGTAGTCTCAATATTATATATATTTTAAAGTAATATGGGCATAATAAAATTACTTAATGTGTGTAAAAGGATTAAATCAGTCAGATTATATTATCAGCATTACTACCGAACCCACCACACACACAGACACACCCACATGCATACACTGATTTACGTTTCGGACAGCGGGACAGTACTTTAGAATGAGATGACTGATGTGCAACCATCCCACCCACTAGTGGTTTATGTTTAGACAGGTTAAGTTTGTCTGGATTGTCTAAGTTATCAGTCTCTGCCCCTCTCTATCTATCTCTCTGTCGCTCTCACTCTCTCCGTCTCTGTCTCTCTTTCTCTCTCTGTCCTCTGTGTCTGTTTCTCTCTGTCTTCATCGTTCTCTGTCTCTCTTGCCCCTCTTTCTCTCACTTTTTCTCTTTTCCTTCTTTTTCTTATTTTTCTCTCACTGTCTTTCTGCGTATCAGTTACTCTCTCTCGATGTCACTCGAGCTTCTTGCGCTCTTGTCTCTCTGACAGACTCTCTACTCAGGCTATGGACCCAGGAGACCGGAGCATCAAGCCTGTGGATGTAGAGCTCAGCAGAAACCTTCAGAACTACCTGCAGCGTCTGGGCCTCCTTCCCCAAGCCTCGTCCCCCGCTGTCCCCAAGAGCCCCACCAAGGTGAGGGCCCCTGGCCATCCTCAGAACCCCACACCCCTTCAGACCTCACAGTTTCAGCCTGAGCAGCTGGATAAACACACACACACACACACACACACACAGCGGGAGCTGAGAATCATCTTTAGTAGTCTGTATCATTATATTTTCCCCTCTGAAGGCCAGTGAAGGGCTAGTGAATGGCTTTTGGTTGACCATTCACAGGGATATTTTGCTGCCGGATTATTACGAGGTAGATAATGGCCGCCAGGGTTCACAAGTTCATTTACTTAATTAATAACGGCCACCTGATGGCCTGCGTGTCATTTTGGTCCTGGGCGAAGTGGAGCGGGGGGTGACCAACATGGCCCGTGTGAATAAGAGGGCCCCGACCCCTGCCGAGTGGCAGGCCTTGAGGGGTTGGAGAGGGTACCTCTTTGTTTAGTTGCTCTCCATTCATCAGGGATGTGTTGGTGGAAAACGGTCAGGGTCGCCCATAGTCGGAGATGAGCGTGTGGGAGATGGATGGATTTCGGAATGCAGTTTGAAACTCTCGTTAGACTTTATGACAACGCCGGGAGATTGTTAAATCGTATCTGTCTCTTAAAGTAATGAATTACCTTTCACATGATTCCGCTTCATTAGCAGGGGATTTAAGTGACATAAAAGACGAACACATTTGATCTGTTTAGATTTTAGTCATTTAGCAGATGCTGTTATCGCGGGCTACTTACAGGGCCAATTTGAGTTTAGTGTGTTATATTGGCCATATATCTCAAACCCTTGATTTTCCCTTATATCTATTATAAACCTTTTCCAATGTTAACAAAACAAATATTTTGTTTTGATATATAGGGTGTGTCAGCTTTCAGTTAATCAGCATTCAGGGCTTTTACCACCCAGTTTAGAAAATCCTATATGACGTCCTTCAAAATTCCTGAAGATGCCCTTATTTTCTTCCAGAGCAACCGTTACCAGTCTGAACTCTCCCCCGACTACTATCGACGTCAGTCCCAGGGACAAGGCAACAAATCCCCTCTGACCTCCTTCCAGCCTCCCTACCAGGAAAGGCCACCTGCCGGAGATGGAGATCTTCTGGCGGCCGCCCTCAGGCAGTACCTCTCGGGGCAGCTGTCGTCTCAGACCGAGGGGACCTCCAAAGGTCCAGCCATGCTTTCCCCTCGCCAACGGCCCTTTTTCAGCAAAAACACGGACAGTATTGGATCTAAAGAGACCCCTCGATCCCCAACGCCCATCTTGGACCGACTACTACATCTACAGGCAGCTGGGGGTGGTCCCAGAGACCCCCTCAGTCCAGTGGACGGTATTTGCCTTTTAAAAAATATTTTTTTTCCAGTTATTTACTTCCTTCCCTATTCCAATGTAAGCAAATTATTAGTATTAATAGTTATGGATTTGGCAGTTACTACCAAATGTTTGTCCCCTCTTCCCTTTTTTCGTCCCCTCTTCGACCTCCTACACAGAGGTGTTCATCCAGAAGATTCTGAAGAACGTGGGCAGACACGACATGGATGACCTCACTCCTAAAGACCTGGACCAGCTGTCGAGGCTGATCGCCGACGCCCTACAGGTACAAAGAAACCAATAAAATCCCATCTCCTTAGTGTGGTACAGTTGTAGGTTCTGTTTGCTAAGATTTTTCTGGCAATGCAGGAAGTGCAGTGTCATGATTTAAATGCAGTTATGGAAAACCTGCACTAACACACAGTTATATTACCAGGATTGCTTTTTAATCTATCTTAAGTCATCAAACGACACTATGGACTGAAGGTTTAACGTTCTCATTTCCAAGATTTTGGAACATCACTGTCCATTTATACTTCCACTTGACAGTGTTTTCACGGTCACCATTTTATTGAATATGTTTGGTTCTTTTAAGGGGGGTTTGTGTTTCGAAAGGGGATTTTGGCAGTTCACTTGCATTTCTATGTTACCTTCGTTACACTTAAGTTCATATACTATGATTGGTCAGAAGTTCACATACCTCCCTTTGTCCAACATATTATTACTGCCCTCCCCCCTCGTCCCCCCTCTTTTTCAAAGTGAAACTTTAAAAGTCTGCGAGCACACCACGTTTGACTGCTCGAGAGAAGTGTTTGAAATCGCCTTGCGACTGAGGTGAACTTCGGGGTCTTTGGTGTCGGACTGCCAGTTAAAGTTCCAACCTCTCTCTCACTCTTGTAGCGTGATGTTTGGGCAACAGGACATGCTAGGTCACAAGGTTAGACACTCCCCACTCTCTTCCATACCTGAAACTTTGTTGACTACTTTGTTATAGGTTCGGGTTAACCCAGCCTTTCTTTGGCAGGAACAGTGGAAATAACTAGTCAGCCACTGAATTCAGTCTTTTGACCTTTATCTCAAAAATGTGTCTATATGACTCAACATCGTAACTGGCTTAATAGTTGTCCGTTTCGGGTCCGAATACCCCAGCCTGGTTTTAAGGGGAGGGACACAATCACAATATTGAACAACAGATGCAATGAATTGGGCCCTGCCTGTAGACACCAGCCAGGCCAGGGTTGTCCACCGGGTCCAAAAAACAGCCGGGCTGCCCACACGCTCACAGCACCAACACCCAATCTGTACACCTGTCTTTCATCCCACCAACACCCAATCTGTACGCCTGTCTTTCATCCCAC
>JACXGI010015868.1:0-16853 GCA_016801175.1 Esox masquinongy | reverse complement strand
TATACTGTCCTGGTAGTCACACTGGTCAACAGACAACACACAACAATCACAGACACAGATGAGAACTCTATACTGTCCTGGTAGTCACACTGGTCAACAGACAACACACAACAATCACAGACACAGATGAGAACTCTATACTGTCCTGGTAGTCACACTGGTCAACAGACAACACACAACAATCACAGACACAGATGAGCCATTCTTGTTAATATTGTATAGCTTTCTACTGTGATATTTCAAGGGGCAGTCAGCAGTTACTTCATCCCTTTTCAGAGTTATTAGTATGGTGTATCACCTGAGTCTTGCTGCCACAACCCTTTTCAGAGTTATTAGTATGGTGTATCAACTGAGTCTTGTTGCCACATCCCTTTTCATAGTTATTAGTATGGTGTATCAACTGAGTCTTGTTGCCACATCCCTTTTCAGAGTTATTAGTATGGTGTATCCACTGAGTCTTGTTGCCACATCCCTTTTCAGAGTTATTAGTATGGTGTATCACCTGAGTCTTGTTGCCACATCCCTTTTCAGAGTTATTGGTATGGTGTATCAACTGAGTCTTGAAGAACTTCACTTACGAATGCCTCATGAGCTTAGTTTGTAACAACCTATCAGAACCCGAAATATCAGTCATTTATATACCAATTAAAGTAAATCTAAACACTATACACCCCAGCCTTATCGTTCAGCTGATTACTAAAACAGTGACAGGGGATGCCGCTTTGTTATTGTGTACTAACTAATTCAAGCGTAGCTAAAACAGTTGCAATCCCAAAAGCTCAAATGTATCTAACTGAATATGGGATTAATAATCCTATAATAATTCCAGAATTATAGATGTATTAATACCCTATCAAGTGGTCGAAACGTAATGGGAAGAGAGAACGAGGTTCCGGGACTCAAAGTGATCATCTGAGGAAACAGGGTGGTGAAGAACTTTGACACAGGAGACCTGAGAAAGACAATGAACACAATACTAAACACAGTAGACCAGAGAAAGACAATGAACACATTACTAAACACAGGAGACCAGAGAAAGACAATGAACACATTACTAAACACAGTAGACCAGAGAAAGACAATGAACACATTACTAAACACAGGAGACCAGAGAAAGACAATGAACACATTACTAAACACAGTAGACCAGAGAAAGACAATGAACACATTACTAAACACAGTAGACCAGAGAAAGACAATGAACACATTACTAAACACAGGAGACCAGAGAAAGACAATGAACACATTACTAAACACAGTAGACCAGAGAAAGACAATGAACACATTACTAAACACAGGAGACCAGAGAAAGACAATGAACACATTACTAAACACAGGAGACCAGAGAAAGACAATGAACACATTACTAAACACAGGAGACCAGAGAAAGACAATGAACACATTACTAAACACAGGAGACCAGAGAAAGACAATGAACACATTACTAAACACAGTAGACCATAGAAAGACTAGAAATACAATTATGAAACATTACATTGTTCAATCTCCATCAATGAGCCTTCTGGATGTTACTCTCTTCTCTAATCTATCGTTCCTGCAAGTTCAGTGTTGTTTCTAACTGACTCCAGTCAATGTTAATGCACTACAAAGTCCTAGAGAGACATTTCCTAAACTTGCATCACCTAAAGCGTAGTTTTTGCAGTTTGCTGTGGACATTCTTCAACAGCAGGGTCTTAGTGAACTCCCCTCCCAGCCTCCAGTTCTCCCACCGCAGCTCCGTCCGCGTCTCCACCCCAAGGAAGCAGCACCGCTGTGGGGGCATCTTCACCTGGAGAGCCCCTGGACACTGCAGGTCTGGTCCTAAGCCCTGGGTGAGGCATGACAGTGAGGCAAAACAGACTAATAACTGCAGACAAGGGGTCCCGTGCAGCTTAGTTATTAAATTGTGACACTTACAATGGCAGGGCTCTGGGTTGGATCCCCGTGGGGGGGGGGGGGCAGTAACAAAAAGTATGAAAAAGTATGTAACCTTAACTGTACGTTGTCTGCATAAGAATGACTTCAATGAAAATGTAACTCCACAAGAACTGAGCTAAATGGGGTCTCCTGGCAAAGAGGATAAAGCCCTCATCAGAATATGTACATGAAAGACTAGAGACAAACCTGCTACAGTCACTGATGGCAAAGCAACGCCACAGTGTGTAGTATATGCATAGCGCCACTAGAGGGTGCTGCTCCACTAGCTTTAACTGAAAGTTCCTTCTGCCAGAGCTACTGTAGCCCATCTCATTGGGTTTTAAGTAATCCAACTAAAATGGTATCAAGAAAAACACTATCACTTTAATGAATGGTTTATTTCTTCTTACTTTCTTTTCGTAACCAGGGGTGGCAGCCCAGACGCCACAGTCCTGGACAGAGTTCCCCATGACCTCGGCCGACATCTCTGGAAAGAAAGACAACATGAAGCTGGGAGAAAAACATCTTAACTAGAACTGTACCCATAAAGGGAATCGGTTATAGGTCATTAAAATACCTTACGAATCCTGAATGCTGATCCTGAAGGCTTAGTGTCGTGGTATATAACAGTGTTGGTAATCAGCTTATCTCAGGGGTTTGGGCCTTTGGGGTATATTGTCAATATTCCACGACTATGAGCTGTGTCTAGGCACTCCGCAATTCGTCGTGTATAAGTTAGCTCTGCCGTAGTATATTGGCCATATACCACACCCCTTCGAGCCTTATTTCTTAAGTATACCACGGGAATAACACCACGGAACGTTATTGTGTTCTACACCTAATTGCATTAGTACCTGTTTTCAATAGCAATATACCACAGCTAAGGGCTAATTCCAGGCACTCCATGCATTGCGCTGTAAATGTTTCATATACCACAAGACCTCCAAACCTTGTTGCTTAATTCTGCATATGCTAGGCTGACGCACAACCCAAGCTCACCATAACTGTTTTGTATATATTGATCAATCTATAAGATATGGATTCCCGTACACATTTAGATGTGAGGTCATCTACCATGTCAGCATATCTGATGCCACGGGAAAAAAATATATCTTTCTCCTTTATTATCACAAAAACAAAACAGTCATTCGATTTATGGCCTCCGTCATTCATTCCCTTGCTTTCCATTTCTTATTACCTTAAGTGAAATGACTGGGCAAGAAGGCATGAGGAGAAATGAGCAATAACACGGATTACTTATCCAATCTGTCGCTGTTTCAATAATTTGCTGATTGGTCCACCCACACGAGATTTATTTTACTAGCTAGTATTATACTAGATCATGTTGCTGATATTACAAAACTAACCAATAAAAATGGCATGTTTGATATGTACTCGTTTTATTGGCAAACATTCAACCCAATACTATTAGTATATTTTTTTCCACAGGTTTGTCATCAAAACCAGAGAGGAGGTCCTGTTTAAGTAAACGGTTTTTTTGGCAAAAAACAATGCTAGGCACTACTTTAGTATAGCTAGCTAGCAAACTATCTAGCGAGGTTAAGTGTTGCACCCGTGGATATTTTGTTGTAAGACCTCTGACAGCTTGCTTTTTACATACTCCAGAACTAAGAGCCCTTAGCCTTACCTGATTCAATTGCTGCCCGAAAAAATAAATATAAATGTAGCAAAAGTTTAATTTAGTGTTTGTCTAATGGTCTATACCAACTAAAAGCAGTCATCCTTACGCAAGTTTTCATAAACAGGATGGAATTGTTTTTGTCTCCATAGCAACGACGGCAGCCTAAGGGGGACATTTATATTTTCTAGCAAATTCCTGGCGATAGGAAAGCCGAAACAAAGGTAGGTTTAAAGATGCAGTCTAGTGCTTTGGAGGATTACGCTATAGGTTTGGAGAACTGTTTATGTTTGTTAACCTGGTTTAGACTAATTTAAGAGTAAGGGTTAAAGGAAGGGACTGCTAAAAATGTGTTTTTCCTGCATACAGCTGTAATACATCGACTCTTTATTGACGACAATGATTAGTTGACCAGATTTCTAAATTAAAATCTAATGACAATGGACTACCACTGAATGGTGTAATGGTCACTGCCTCATTATAAGGAGATCAGGGTGTGAATCCTGCTCGAAGATTTGCGCAGGGGTCACGCTGAGTTGAATGAGCGATGCCTTTGGGTTTCGGGTATCCTTAACGTACAGGTGTCGAACTGGTTCCACGGAGGCCCAAGTGTCTGCAGGTGTTCGCTCTTACCTTGTACTTGATTAATTAGGTCAGTAATTGGTTAGGTTCTAACCTCACCCGGTGTTTTAGGTCTGGGAACTGGGAACTAAACCAGCATTCACTAGGCCCTCCGTGAAATCGGGTTGACACCTGTGCAGTGTAATTGAATATGGTTGCCTTGCCTCGTTGCGGTCAAACATCTACTTGTGGCAGCTTGGGTGCGTGTGAGCTCAATGTAGAGGAGCAGAGTATCCCCTCCAGCGTGTTGAGATTGTTGTACACTTCCTGGCTGCGTGAGCAGCTAGATATGAACCAGAATAGCATCGGATGTGCTCCGTAGGACACATATCTCAATACCGACTCTTTAGAGTCTTTGGGGACTGTTGACTATATTTATTCATATAAACTTTTCTAATTTGTAATACCTGGGATAACTCTTTGTAACTGTTTGAATCTTTGTTCACCACCTCTTTTGAACAGGTCCTTTGGAATTCCGAATCCATTAACCTCCACGATCAGATAAGGTGTTATCCGGCACCAACTAGACATAAAAACAATTACACGTGCAACAGTTATAGTTATTAAAACAAGGTCTGGACACCATAAATCCTTTGGCTTCTAGTCTGTATTCTATTGCTATAAATTGTTTTGGTTACGCATAAGAAATTATGTCAAGGAGTAAACATTTCATCTCATCTGAACGAAATCACATCCTTTCCTAATAATTTAGGGAAAATGTAATGCCTGTCAAATCACCAACAATACAATCCTAAAAAACATTATTGAATAAATAAATTACCGGTATTGTGGAGTGGATATATATAACACCACTCTTTGGGAGTCACACTCTATTTAATCACCTCTCTCTTCATGGCTTCCAGTAAAGTTCCATTCAGTCTGAGATAATCATAATTTACTTCTCCACACATTAAATGGCCTTGCTGACATCATCGAGATTATTTTACCTCCTCATCATTAACTTAATTATTTGACTATCAGTAAACCTGCCATCTGTAATTCATATTTGAAAGCTATGACCATAAATTATTTTCTTCATTGCACACTGTTTAAAATGCAGTGTAGATTCCTCCATGTGTTGAATCACTGGGTGTCATTTGGAGGTTAAAACAGAAGCTGAGTGGACTGCGGCTGACAATGATAAGTAGGGCAGAGATGCATTTGCATAAATGTACCATTGAACTACTTTACATCACTGCAAAATAGTATAAAATAAAGAAAATCATATCATTATCAGAAGCCAATGTTTGCTGTAAATATGCTTATATTAAAAATACTGAGCAGCATAATTAGGTAAACCAAACTCATAATTATGTTTCTAATAGAATGCCAAATCATATATTTATTATTGAGTTAGGTTAATCAAGAAACAGTTGCTAGAAACTTCTATGAGGTTTTGCAATTACAACATTGCATCCATGACTTTAATGTTTACCTTCTTCTAAATGTTTCTTTCATTAATCATAAGAGCACTAGTGTTATATTTTCAAAATAAATATATTACTTATAAAAACACGTTTAAATAACACACAACATGACAGAAAAGTAATTGACAATTTACCTAGATAACACAAGGTTAATTTTAAAAGCAATAAGTTGTGTGTATTGGAGAGTGTGTACAGCTGTTCAAACCTGAGAGAAAGTGAAAAGTAACAGTTCAGATCCTGTTCAAAGTTGGCTCAGATAGATTAGTTGCAGGAAAATGAGAGTAAAACTATTCATTGGAGGTAATCATCCTTTTTGGTGAGTTGAATAAAAGAACAGTGCTAGTCAAAGCCGACATCTTACAATGAAAGTAGGACAAACCTTTGGGGGGAAGATTGATAAAACTGTGAATGACAAGTTCTTTTTACCCATGTGAAACGTACTGCAGATTGTTCAACAAGAGGCATTTCGGACTGAGATCAGTGACACCGAAGACAATTGAACAACACAGTGTGACATTTGGCATAGAGAAAATAACAATGAGCATAAAAGAGAAAAAATTAGCAACAACGCATAAATGACTGTCTTAGGTGAGCGGTGGGGCTA
The DNA here is from genome assembly GCA_016801175.1 of Esox masquinongy. Classification (NCBI taxonomy): domain Eukaryota; kingdom Metazoa; phylum Chordata; class Actinopteri; order Esociformes; family Esocidae; genus Esox; species Esox masquinongy. The sequence continues at coordinate 10,645 of JACXGI010015868.1, read as the reverse complement.
ATTTGGAATGCATGCACAGTCCCGATCACTAGTCACTAACGAGGATGACTGCTGGTGAGTGTGGAGAAGATTCTGTCAGTGTCACAACTGGCACCCTATCCCCTATTAACTGCACTACTTTGGACCAGATCTATGAGCACTATTTAGGGGATATGGTGCCAGTTGGAATGCCCCCATGGAATCCCGTCTCCTCATAGCCCTGCTGTCACCCTTTGCTCCAACCCGGGTCGGGCCTGCTCTAATTCATCATCCGAGTAGGATCCCTGAGAGCTGTAGCCGAGCTCCGTCGCGGTGTGCCTCAGGAAATCTGTCGGACGAGACCCCAAGCCCGCTCCAGCTCTCAACGAGCCAGCACTTAGCATGTCTTCCCCTTCATCGTCTTCTTCCTCGCCTTCCAGGTCCTCCTCGTCTTGGCGGTCTCCGCCCGTGGTTCCAGAGCTGCATGTGACCCCGGACTCGGTCTTGACGCCCTGCTTCCCGCCATGCGGGCAGTCCGAGTCCCCCTGGCTCTGGGCGGCCTGCTCTTTGGCCTTGCGGCTCCGCTTCCACTTCATGCGCCGGTTCTGGAACCAGATCTTCACCTGGACAGAATGGGAAAATTGGGTCGGGGAAGGACTAAACAGACCAGTCAAACAATATGCCGCTTAACCCTGTGTAGCTCAACTGGTAGAATGTGGCATGTGCAACGCCAGTGTTGTGGGTTCAATTCCCGCACTGGGTCAGGATGGAAATCTACACACTGACTACTGAAAGTGGTTCTGGATGAGAGCATCTGCCACAAGCCGTTAGTGTATATTGTATGTAGTATATAATGCATTCCATCAATATCTTACTTTGCTTAAATTCTATTTTCATAATGAGATCTTTAGTGAGTACCATTTCCAATGGAATCATTTTAAAAATGACAAATAAACTCAAATCCTGATCTTCAACATCAATGACACAGCATTGCAGATGAATTTGCTAAATCTTAAATTATCTTCCTGCTGTACCTGCTTACCTGTGTCTCAGTGAGCATTAGAGAGGTGGCCACCTCAAACCGCTTGGGTCTGGATAGGTATTTGTTGAGTTTGAACTGGTTCTCCAGCTGTAGTAGCTGCTGGCTGGTGAAGGCTGTTCTGGGCCTCCGACACTTGCCCATCAGACCTGTCTGAGGAGAAGCTGGGGAGTGAGACAGACGTTATCAATCACTTTTTAATAATAAAGGCCTAATCATTAGAATAATACACAGGAAAATGGATGACATAAAATCACATTCATTCAGCATTATGAGAATGAACGTGTGCATAATTTGTGGACATTTCGCATGTGAAGTTCAAGACAGGATAAAATAGCGACTGTCAAATGTTACCTTAACAGCTGTCCTTTCCTGATATTTTTTATTGGACTTCAGTTTACAGTTGCCATGAGGGCGAGGACATATTGCTTTAGCAGGCCTATAAAACTCAGTGCCATTATCTTAATGAAAATGCTATGAATGTATACCGAGGACTTTATTGAAATAGGCTTCAGGTGTTTATTGCTATATTGTTAAATCGCCCACTTGGTTATAACATATGAATTGACATTTTATTCATGAAAAAGGTAAATGATTTCAGACAAATAAGTAAAGAGTAAATAGCCTCCGGATGTAGCTCAATTAAAGGGTGTTAATTTTTGATTCCCCCCCATCTCTCAATTCATAACAAATTTAAAAAAAAAACATAACATTCCGTGACTTAAAATAATAAATAGTATCCAACCCTAATATCCACTTGATGAATACTTAATTGTAGTAAATGGACACTGTTCAACGAAATAAAATGCCAAATAATGCAATCAGTGAATTCAATAATAATAAAGAAAACTACCGAAGTAGGGTAATGCAGCTCCAGTATATGCATTAGGTTTCAAAGGGTTAGACAACATTCGGTTCTTAGCTAACTTCAATGGAGCAGTGATGTCGGCTAGTTATTTTAAATATATTCAAATAAATCCAAACGAACGGCTCCTTACCACAATAGTCCCCTAGTCTCGGCATCACCATCCCAGCTCTAATCCAGTGTTCTAGCGGGAACCCAGACATAGCTGCCGCCTTCAAATGCTCTGGGTAAGGCTGGGCAAGATGCGCGAAGCCGGGGTAAGTGAATGCTGGGTGCTGGCCCCCCAGTGCCGCAATGGGGTACATATGGGTCGGATACATTCCGGGGAAGCCCCCCTGAGACAGCTGGCTCAATCCAGTGTGAGAGAAATTCATTACACCCGGTTTGGGAATAAGTCCCGCTTGAATGTGGATACCATTCGAGGTCCTCCGCGGAGATGGTGTCTCCGACCGGTGGCACGAGACAGGGTTATCCTCGGAACACAGTCCCGGAAAGCTATCCCGGTCCACCCGGTGCGCCAATAGCGCGTCGATTCCAAAGTTCTTAGATTTCGCCATTGTATTCGTGAAACTCTATTTGACCAACTCAAAACGTGGGTTACCAATCAGCTTCTTTTTATGTGTTATGACTGTAGAGCTATAGTGTTTCTGAGCCGAAATAAATATTGTTTTGTTTTTACCAGTTAGTCAATTGAACTAACCTCCCAGGGCTAATTTAGTCCTCGAGTATGAGGAAGAAAAACAAGAGGCGTTTCAGCCCTGCTTGACCAAAGTTGTAGCCCTGTTCTGGGCAAAAACGAATCAATCTATAATAATTCAGTTGTCAAACAATGCTTTTCAGACGGTATAGGCCTACTGTTTCAGTTTTTAAGTTTAAATAACATACTGAAACGTAACGTTTCCTCGTTCTTGACAATATCCCTTTTCAGTCTTTGTTGTAACGGAATTTCTCTAGCTGCTCGTCCAGTCTCGGATCCGTCCTCAACTCTGAAGCCTATAATATTTTTCCACCAGCTATTGCGAACCCTTCTCACATCGCTCTGCAGTTGAACCTCCCCAACCCGGCATCTGATTGGCTATGATCTCAGCGTGCACGCGAGGGTCAGAGCCCCAGACAGCTTTGTAATTAGCTAATTACATTCCCATTCACCCGTGCCAGTGCGCTCGAGTTCGTCACACGCTCACCACTCAGCGCCGGCACACGCCGAAATACCCTAAACCTGCAACAATGGTGTCGAAAAATACATTTTAAAGACAATATGTGCTGCTCAAACTCGTTAAGGAAAAAAAAAACATTAAAACAGAGCTACATCAGAATCAAACAGTGATTTTTGTTGTTTTTGCCATTATAGAAAGCAACACAATCCGACTTAATAACTAATGAGAAATATTTAGTAAGATGAGGAGCAATTGAGTTGAAAACATTCGTTTTTACAAAATGAAGCCCGTGTTAGAATACATTTAGTCCGTTTTGGGGTGTTTAAATATTGATTGTAGCCTACGATACATGGATTCATAGATTACTATTTCAATACAATGTCCTTAATGTTGAAATAGTTTGCAGTCTTATTTTATAGCCTAGCATACTCCAGGAAGAAAATCACTGGAATTTCCTAGTAAACATAGCCTACATCCATTCTGCAGATGGGCCCATCAAGAGAAATAACCTTATGTTGTGGAGTAAATAGGTTTATTTCAACCCAGTATAAATCTTAAAAGCACAGTTGGGATTAACAATTTCAGTCATGACATTTAGACACAGTTTTCGTTTGTTATACAATAAAGAACAAGCTTGGCCATAAGTCTTTAAGCCTTTTGAACATAATTTAACATAACGTGTGAAACAAATTCGTATAAACAAATGTAGCCGACATTGCTATGATACGGCATTCGTTTTTTTCATATAAAACAAATTAGCCAGTTTACATTATTCTGTTGAAAGTGAATATTATGATTAAACATTATATCTTAACACATACAGCTGAACATGCAGAAAATAATTAGCATAGGCCTAAACTGTTTTTATCCCCTTGTTTTAAAGAATAATTCCAGGTTATGTTCTACTATGGCTAACATTTTGTTAAGGGGACATTCGCGTCTGTTTTCAAACATATTCTGTCTCGATTAAAAGCCTAACTTTTCAAAGAGTATCTCGAACAACTGCAAAAGAAAATGAGTTTCTATTTCTGTGGAGTGTGGTAGTCCTTTGTAATTTTGAGAATTCACTAACTGTAAATCGTATTTCTAAATGACCAAAATGAACGCTACGTGTTGATGGAGGGTTTCCACAGTTTAGACACTTTTTTTCAAGAATCACCATTATTATTAATTATGTATTTCTTTTTTTTCATATTCTGGTGAAATGAATGAAATGTTGTTAGGAATATTGGAACGTTGTTTGTTTGTATACTGTATATTGATTTGCGGTAACGAATATATAACGAATATATCAAGTTTGAGATTTTAAAGGACATTGAATATAGGGTTCGAAAAGTGTGCATTCATTGTAGGGTCAAGGGGTTGTATAATTTATCTGACCTTAATCTTAATTTGCCCGTCTATTTTCTGGCTTTCACTGCTGCCAATGAGACATGGTTTTCTCACACTTGCCGTACCTATATGATGTCTAAAGAGGTTTCAGTATGTGGCTGACATATTTGGCCTGGGTTCGAATAGCCTATGTACTGCCCCTTGACATGATCTAGTTGCTATCATTCCGACACTGTTTTCATCTTTAAAAAACAAAACAATTGTAAACGAGTGAGACCGTGTCATTCCTTCGGAAACCTCTTTATAAAAACAGTTTACCCACTGTAGTAATTCTGTAGTATTCGCACACACAACACACCTGTACTGCATTTGTCAAAATATAAAGGTCGATTGAACCCATCACTCTATAACTGATAGGCCTGTTTTAATGATATAATTCATATTATTATTGTTAATGATATTAAACTTATTAAACAAGCAAGAACATTAAGGTGCTTATCATCCATCACCAACACCATTATCGCCTGCTGAAGTTGATGGAAACGCGTCTCACTGTTTAAGGGATTTTTTCCACTAATCATAACTATACCTAATCATAGACAAACTCTGCAGTTAATTTAGTCATAGAACAGTTTGTTCAGAGCTGATAAGGAGCCTACCATTGCAAATCAAAGACAAACAGACTACACATGTGTGCTATAATCAACACGCCATCTACAGAAATAATATCTACCTCCACACAATACGTCCGAATGTTTTTGTGAACCGAGAAATGTAACGTTTTCAGTGGTTTTCACAAACACGCGTAGGCTATAATCTCGGAGAGACCGCAGTCCAGGGTCTGAGTAGTCCCTAACTACCTTATCTTTGATAAATGTATATGTAAACAGAGTGTGTTTTTTTTCCCAATGCATGGGAAAGAGTGGGCGGGTGGCCTGCTAGTCTGTTAATTAGGCTAATTCCCACACATTTCGAATGACCAGATAAATCATCACATCTAGCCAGACCTTGGAACCCTAATTACCGTCAATCCATTACTGATAGCAGTAATTTATTAAACGCGTTCCCGTAATTCATTAACTAGGTTGGAACTCATAGAACCGTTCTTTGGCTGGGAGAATCGTGTAAATAAAACATCCCCTGCAAGCGGTACTGTTTGGAAAAGGTGCCTGGTTTACTGGAAGTGTCTGAGGAAAAAAGAAACATTTTATAATCATCATATCTGTCTATGCTTTGATCTCTCTCTTTGATCTCGCTCATGTTTCTATGGCAATTCTTACGTGTGAAAGTTATGACCGTAAATTCCGGTTGTAAAATCATTATTACACACTCTGTGATCGTCCGATAGGCCCTTACGCAAGGTATGAAAGGACCGATCAAACAATCATTATAGTTAGCATAGCATCATGGCCTTTTGATTATGGTTTATGGTTGATGTCTGACCAGTAAAACAAAGGCAGGCATTGTAGCTGTATAGGCTACCAGACGTTGTAAAACGTCTATGACTATAAATATGATATGATCAGTTCCACACTGTCAGGTGTTGTTGACTGTACGATCTTACCATTTGAACAATAGCCGCCTTTATTGCTCATACCTGGGTAGCATGGAAAAAAGAAACATTGGTCAAATAATGCACTTATGGAGTAAATGCAATGGTGGGAAATCCATTTAAAATATTTTCTCAGCATTTTTGATTTTGGTTAATTGATTTTCGTCCTAAAGAAACTAGAAATATGCGCAATAAAAAATGTGCATTTTCTTGTAGGCTTTGACACAAAAGGAAATCGCAATTTATTTAGTTCTTGCAACCACAAGCTTGTAGAATTAAGACGCAGCGCCTTTACAAACTGATTCCAATTATATATTGTGCACAATTCCTTCTTTGTTTGTTCGCTAAACATACAGAGTAATCTGCTGAAGAGACAGCCAGGAGCGCACAGATGCTCAGAAAAGCCAATAGGGTACATACACACTATGGACCCACTGTCCCGCTGGAGGGGACGAGACGAGGGCTGCAGCCACACTATAGCCCAACCGTAGGCAGTAAAGGAGCCATTCAACCCGCAGTCATTCATACACAAATGTGAATCGGAGATTCAGGGGTTTCCCTGGATGCCCTGCTGCCCCTCTCTGACCTCTGGACTACACCGCAGCCGAAGAACGCAGAGAGAACACAGCAATAAAGTTGAACGCTAGATGTTTTACCCAGCGAAAATGCGCATATCCGTAATAACGCAATTTAGCCAACGCACCCAATGCGAATCACAGTCCCAGGTGCATATATCTGACGTGTGGGGGATCCCAGGGCAGGAATCAAGCCAATGAGGACTGCATGAGCCCGAGCTTCTGCTAGACAAAACATAGGCCTACTTGATGCAAGAGCCAATTCCATTGACTTTTCATCAGTGGACTAATGAGGTGCAACCAGGAAATGGTGTAGACTGGTTTTATTACTATTCAGTATTTTAACTATTTTATGAATGCACATGCAGCGAATTAAAAGTAGTTTTTAGGTTCCCCTATTGTAAATCTTTTTTTGCCGTTATTTTAATTTTCTCACATCCTACATTAACAAAAACAAATTACAAACAGAATATATGAATACTTGAATAACTAAAACCCAACCATGCAAAACAAGAACAAGACGTATTAAATAATTTTAAAAAACTGATTCAGAACTGCCTGAATAGTGCGTGGATCGGCCGTCATGTCTAGACACTTGACAGATATGACAAAACAATAAAAAAAATCATCCCCTCTGTGCCGTGTCTTTCTTTGTGTCCTTGTGTTTCCGTGACCCAGCTGGGAGGGGGCGGAACACTGAACATTTCCTCACTAACCAGCCGTAGGCAGAGGGGCGGTACAGGGCCTCCGGGTTCACCTCAGTCCTAAATGACGTGATTAACGATGGCCGCCGCGGTGACACGTCAACACAATGAAGGGGGCTGGAGGGTTTGTTGGGGGGGCGTGTTGGCCGATAATTACTGCTGGATACTAACTCTGTGAACGAGGTGATTCTACCGCCGCGACGAACAGACACACGTTGGCATGCAGCACAATGAGAGTGGAGAAAGGGAGGTGAAGGGACTGATTGGGATTGGAGAGCTGTCTCAAACATCTGTTATGCCACAACCAAGGCTGCGGTACGGTTGGGCTGTGGTCACTCGGAGCGCGCCTGGGGCACCGATGGCCGGCTATTTTAACAAGCTCTGCAGTGTGGCCTGGTCCTGCGGTCTGCGCTGCCTCCGCTACAGTGCCGTAGCGCGGGTTCGCACTTGGCGCAGAGCTTTTACAAGAAAAACAACTCTCTCCTTTATCTTTAACCAGTTTATGGGCTAATAAAGCGGATGTTAAAGCAAGCTCTGCTGTATGCGGATCGATGTCAATTCCAATAACTCTGTTTACCCAAGAATTAATTAAAAACCAAGAATTACACATGCATTGATGGGTTCTACGCCCTTATAAAGGCACAACGGCTGTTAAACAATTGCAGGGAATTCCAAAAAGAAGGAACAAAATGGCTGTTAGATTTGATTTGATTATACTTCCCATTGACCATACCCTCAAAACCGCATGTTTCTCTATATAGCTTCAGGACAGACTGGCAGGCATAAAAGCGGGTGATTGATAACTTTCCCTGATCTAATCATAGCTCCTGTTTGTCCTCATGAGCATCCACGTCACTTCAGGTATTTCTTTTCTAACCAAGTTTAATCTGGGCTTCATTATTCCCTATCTTTCCCGTTCTCGTCCCTGCAGCAGCGACGGAGGACATTAAAGTTGACAGTTCAATTAGCCGGGTGCCTCCTGCTCGGTTAGCTAATAAGCCGACACACCCGCCAATAGAACCGCCTGTTTTTAATCAGGTGTTTCCCTCCTCCTTCTGGGAGGGACAGGACGGGAGGAAATAAATGATTAATTATTATCACCTTCTAACCCTAAAACTATCTTGGATGCTCCGAAATGGCAGGTTGTCTTTCTAGTAGCCTACCCTAGTTTTAAGGGAAAAGGGGGGCATCTGGGATACACTCATCCTCTGTTCCTCCTCAGTAAACACATGTAGGCCTATGTGAAAGTAGAAACATTAAGGATAATTTAACTCCTCTAATCTTGCTTAATTCTGGGACATGCCAGTGTTAAATGTGTGCTGTCACATAAGGAAATGTATTTCTTCTCCATTAGGCATCCCCAAATGCCCCCCCCCAGACACCAGTAGGGAGTGGGGTCATCGCCCCTGGCTGTGCGCCTGCAAAATATGTTATATGTTAGTTTAGGCCACGTACTTCAATTACGAGCTGTCTATCCATTTTCTGTACCTGATCGACTCTTTGAGTGGGATTGCTGATCTTGAACCTCTCATGTGTTGGTGGTAAAACACCGGAAAAAAGCTCGTGCACATAGCTCAAATCCACGCCTGCTATATCACAACATAAATTACCATACCAAGCATGTTGGTTTGAAAGATTGTTGTGTGCTCATCCTTATTTAGAATGATACAGGACGGGCATGCTGTTTCAATCTGTCATCAGGTGACAGACGGGGTTAACTGTTAAAACCAGCGCCTTATTTGAATGCTTCGAGGGCTGTTGCATGTAAAACATGGTAATTTCCTGAGTGCTTCTGGACCCTCTGTTCTGTATATGCAGGGCCTGTCAAGGGTATTTAAATGTCCTGCCTCGTTGATCTATGTGTTGTTACCCAAGGTCAGAGGGACAAACACGGGTCTCCGCTGCTCAAACACTCTGGAGAGACTGATCTCCTCTATGTCAACACATTTGCCTTCAGGATGGTATTCCTCATTGACTGGGTTGGCACAAGTAACAAAAACATGTCTATCGTTAGTGTAGAGGTCAGCTTCTAGTTTAGTAGTAGTGCAAACTGTTAGTTTTGTGCGAACATCCACCCTTAATCAATGTTTTAAGTATGTTCTTACAATGCCTAACAAAATAGTTAAAACTCACGTCCAATCCTCTCATATTACTGAATTACGCATGGTAGCCTATATTGGCATTTTGTTCTGTTTGAAAATGCATTTTAAAGCACTGAAATAACATTTTAAAGATGACATTGGCTTTCCATTGGGAAATATATGTAAAAAAAAAAAAACTGTATTAAACCCCCACAAGGTAGTATTTGGTGGAGCTATCTTTTGCTGCAACCGCAGTAGCGCCGCTGACACACACACAGCGGAATTTATCGTCACACCGTATCTTTCATGCAAATAAGTAGGCTATACAACTGAAGTAGGCTACCAAAACTTGGGCACTTTCTGAACTCGACAATCGATAGTAGGCTAAACTATCATTTCTGTTGCAATGGGATCCGATTTAAAAAATTAAATAATCTCCATTACATTAATCAAGAATTATTAATTGGCAACTGCTTTTGCTATGCGCTGTTGTAATTCACATCTCCGGAAACTGCAGGCACTATATGTTCCTCTCAGTAAATATAATGTAAATTCTCAGATTTAAACGGTTTGAACAGAACAATCACCTGGCCAGCACTACCAGTGAGACTGATGCATTAAAGATGAATGGATAGAGTGAAGTTCTATAGGCTTTCCACTGTGAACATAATCAGACTCTTTATGTGGATTTTTCTTTAGAACTGGTTGAACATTCCAAATTCTACAGGGGTTATCTGGAACTTCTTGTAAGAGTCAGATGGATTTCCATTGGACGGCCGCAAGCCATCCAGCCTACCACCTGCTAAACAAAACAAAACGTATGCTAATTTTAGAAGTGGTCGTTCAAAGTCTGGACAGAAGGGCCCATGAGGCTAACTGGGGAATTACCAATCCGTTAATTGGTTGTTTTGTCAGTGGTTCTAACGGGTCTAAGAGGGTGGGGCCGGCAACCGTAAATTATCTCCCGTCCCGCATCGATCATGAAATTTCAATCGCTAATTTGAATCCAGCTACGTCTCTTTGACCTCCTCTTATGCATCCCCTCCTGCCTCCTTCCTTCATTTATCGACCTACTCCCCTACTTGCTGCTTCCCCGCTCCCCTTATCGCCTCCTGCGGGGCCCCTGCCACAAGCCGGCCCAGCGTCCGTGGTAACTGGGTCCCCTGAACTCGTGGTGTGTCAGTGCATGTCTTCATTGTAAAAAAGGAACGAGGGGGTTTGATGAATACAGAGGATTTATGGAACAAAACACACAGCAGTTTCCGTCCCACAACATCAAAGGGACAGGAGTCACTGCAGACAAGGTCAAACACACTCTGGCATGTTCACACACACACACACACACACACACACACACACACACACACACACACACACACACA
>JACXGI010015867.1:5767-16897 GCA_016801175.1 Esox masquinongy | reverse complement strand
AAAAAAAAAAACACAGGAATGGTAAAAAAACACCAGAATGGTAAAAAAACACCGGTATGGTAAAGAAAGCATTGATAACATTCTGTCAGGCAAGCATAGGCTGTTCTGTAGTTAACATGAGAACTTTTTGAAGAAAATCCTCTATAAACCAGAAAACTGTTTTCATTAGTATCATTGCTAATGGTTACAGAAAGTGGTGGAGGTCCACACCTCTTAAACATAGCGGCATTCACGTAGCTTCGGGTCCACACCTCTTAAACATAGCGGCATTCACATAGCTTCGGGTCCACACCTCTTAAACATAGCGGCATTCACGTAGCTTCGGGTCCACACCTCTTAAACATAGCGGCATTCACGTAGCTTCAGGTCCACACCTCTTAATCATAGCGGCATTCACGTAGCTTCGGGTCCACATTTTTCTGGCCAGTATTTCTGGCCAGTACTGGCTGTGTGCTACATGTGGCAACAATCTCCTGTATTCTTCATATGAATGGGCTATGGGGTAGCGTGGCAAGACGGAAGTCTTTTCTTACAAAGAAAAACATCCAAGCCCGGCTGAAGTTTGCAAAAACAAACATCAAGTCCCCCAAAAGCACGTGGGAAAATGTGTTATGGGCTGATGAAACCAAGGCTGAACTTTTTGGCCATAATTCCAAAAGGTATGTTTGGCACAAAAACAACACTACACATCACCCAAAGAACACCATACCCACAGTGAAGCATGGTGGTGGCAGCATCATGCTTTGGGGCTGTTTTTCTTCAGCTGGAACCGGGGCCTTAGTCAGGGTGGAGGGAATTATGAACAGCTCCAAATACCAGGCAATTTTGGCACAAAACCTTCAGGTGTCCGTTAGAAAGCTGAAAATGAAGTTCACCTTTCAGCACGACAACGACCGAAAGCACACATCCAAATCCACAAAAGCATGGCTTCACCAGAAGAAGATTAATGTTTTGGAATGGCCCAGCCAGAGCCCAGACCTGAATCCAATTGAACATCTGTGGGGTGATCTGAAGATGTGCTGTGCACAGGAGATGTCCTCGCAATGACAGATTTGGAGCACTTTTGCAAAGAAGAGTGGGCAAATATTGCCACGTCAAGATGTGCCATGCTACCCAAAAAGACTGAATGCTGTAATAAAATCAAAAGGTGCTTCAACAAAGTATTAGTTTTTAAGGGTGTGCACACTTATGCAATGAGTTTTTTATTTTTTATTTTTCCCCCCTCAAAGTTTTCAGTTTGTTTTTCAATTGTATTGTTCATGTTATAGGTCACATTAAAGGTGGAAAAGGTTCTGACATGATTTACATATCAAAAAAATCTGGCATTTTAACAGGGGTGTGTAGACTTATTATATCCACTGTAGCTTCGGGTCCACACCTCTTAAACATAGCGGCATTCACATCGCTTCAGGTCCACACCTCTTAAACATAGCAGCATTCACGTAGCTTCGGGTCCACACCTCTTAAACATAGCGGGATTCACGTAGCTTCGGGTCCACACCTCTTAAACATACCAGCATTCACGTAGCTTCAGGTCCATACCTCTTAAACATAGCGGCATTCATGTAGCTTCTTGAGACAATAAAGTCACTAATAAAAACTAGTGATGTACTGAGCAATCGGTCAGTGATTGGAATTGAAGGTTATTTGCTTAAAAGAGGCAACTGGCAAAGGTTTTGCTTTCTAATAGCCAACTGGTCAAGACCAGAGCCAAAATCCTTCTTTTAAATCAACTTTATTCAATAAGTTGAATTTCTTCAGGTTACTGATTATAAAAAAGTCACAGATCTTACAGGATGCTAAAAATAGTACAGTGTAGGATATTAATTTTATGTCCACAGCAATTAGGATAGTTAAAAGATTCTCCTTAGGCGCTATGGTCTTCTGCTGCTGTAGGTTGTGACGGCTCCAGACCAGCTGAAATTAGTGTACAACCGATTTAAATCATTATGGATGCATAGATCAAAAGTAGCAATACTTAACAATAAGATGCTAATTTTGAAATAGACCTATTATTTTAAAGAATAGGCCTATTTTGTCACAGTACAGCAACTCTCCACCCCTAAGCCCAAATTTTAAGAAAAAAATTAACAAAAACACAAGATCAGCTTGTGATCGGCCAATCTGGCAGAAAAACGATCAGCAATCGGTTTCGGCCAACAAAAAAAAGCAGAGCGGTGCATCAAAACATTTTTTAAATTGTTATTTTTAAAGAAGTAGTCACCAGTGGGCTTTCCCACCCTTATTTAAGTCTATTTCTGCCCTAAAATGAAAACTTATATTCACGGCACAGTAGGATGAGTACAGGTATGAAACTTGGCAAGACTATAATCTGAAACACCTACCGCCACCTGTGGTTCTGTAAGTGACACGTGCATTAGGAAAGTCATACCAATTAAATTACCCATAAAGCTACTGGATTATTTCCAAATCGAAAAGGGTATGTATACTTCTTTTTCTTTTAAGTTGAAACCCTGAAGCTCAAAAGGCTGAAAATCAATCTCAGGTCAAAAGGTGACAACTGGAAGAACAAAGACATCAATAAAGGACAAGAGATGAAAAGAGGAAGAGAAAGAAAGATAGAGAAGGACTTGAGAATTTGTTAGACAGCAGAAAATGCTGGGTTTCAGTTAAATTATTTATGAGGTAACATAAGAGGTCTTGTTCTCTGCAGAAAGGGTGGAAGGAGAGAGGAGGAGAAATGGGGGAGTGTGTCCATAGAGGGTATGGGAGATAGGTACAGAACAGAAAAGAGAGTGAACACGGTGGGACCGCGTGGGCAGACTTAAACAGCATGGACAGAGTTAAATTGTGTGATGGGCAGAGTTAAACAGCGCGGTGGGCGGAGTTAAACAGCGTGAAAATAGTGAAAGATCAAGATAGAAGACACAACGGGAAAAAAACAATAGTACTCAGCTTTGGCTTCAACTGAAACATTTTCTAAAAAAAAGCACCCACCTTCACCTCTCACCTGCACCTTCAAAGTGAAGTGTGCATCCCAAATGGCACACTTGGTAAAAGAAGTGCACAATATACAGGTGAAATTTTGAACACAGAATTATTAGAGCAATGGAGTACTGTTCACCACCGACTTATGAAACAAATAGTACATTACTTTAATCATGACCAAAATAGGATCTAGGACAGTTTGTGATCATTGAGGCTTAATACACAATCCCAGATAAAGCATTGTAATTTCCTAGTATTACGACACATGAACACACTCAATCTCACCTCGCAAACAGACCCAACAACAGAAGAGCCAAGCGGGCGCATTCAGTCAAACCAAATGGCTGACAAGCTTTCTTCCCTCCCTTTCTTTTCCAGAGAGAAAGTGAATCTTCTTCAACTGTTCTAACCGGCCAGAGGGCATCCTGGGTGTATGCACTGGGCAGGGAGGGGTAACCAATTCCTGGATGAATTTCAAAAGAGCCCAAACCTCAGTGCTTCATCTGACACCTCCACAAAGGGGCCGCGGCTCGTTGAGGGGCCCCGGTGAGGCTCTGTCACAGACAGCCTACCAAAAAGGCGGGGAACCTTCATCTGTGTCTGAGGGGAAACAAAGGCCACAGAGGGACAGGCACAGTGAGTTATCACCGCCTTCCAGTCAGAGCTGGAGAAACGCAGAGAGAGACGGAGTGACAGACTCTCACACTGAAGCACCTGCTTCGTGCCTTTCGTGTCCCGGTCCACCCTGAGGGAAGTATTCACAGGAGCAGGCCATTTTATTCACACGGAACCACCCACAGGCACCAGATGTAAAAAGTCCCGGTAACAGCTCCCCGAATGGGAGACTTATTTTCTTTGCCCCGTGAAACCATTCCCACATGCTGATATCCACTTCTCACTGGGTGGTAGATGAGGATAACAGAACAATGCAAAAAGTGGAGAAGTAGGAAGAGGAATCTGAATGAAATGTGGCAGAACAATTATATAAATATATTACACCTATAAAAAGTACAAAACAGGAACAGCGATTCCATGTTCAAAACCTTGTCAAAACATCACAGAGAATCACTAGGAGAAATAGGAAGCACTAATTCAACATTCTCTCTTATAAAGCATTCATTATTAGTCACGTCCAGCTTGCACTGACACACACACACACACACACACACACACTTTATTTCAGTGTGTTGTGACTCCTTCATCTACCTCACTACCGGTGCAGTCTCGCTCTCAGTAGGCTGTTTTGTTTCATAAACATGTCCTTGTCTCTGGTGCAGCAGGCAGGATATCCTGTCAGAAGTCTGTGCCAGAGAGCCCAGCGAAGGCTCACACAGCAGTTTGCAGCTTTGGAGTCACACAGCACGCCTACTGCAGGGGGCAGACACTCACTGAACTCCTGTCGGTTAATCACCTTATGGCGTCCCGATCGGACCCACGGGGCTCTTGCCAAAAGCACGGCGGCTCACAGACGAGGTGCAAAGGGCACAAACTGGCGTCACGAAAACGGTCAATGAGCCGTAAAACCCAAATACGTTCTCCACAAAGAGAAGATACGTTCTCCCTGAAAAATTTTCAAAAATAAAATAAAAAAACTAGTGCATGCACACAAAAGAAGAATAACAATCAAATGTCCGATCAGTTAGAGATAATATTGGTTCTGTCCACCTCGTCCCTCTGCCTAATGTCTAAACAGGGTCTAAAAAAAGTCAAAAATATAGACCCGAACAGGCACTGGTTTTAACAATGCAAGGCCTGATACAGTATAACCTCATTAACAGTACAAGGCCTATTCACTTCAGTTTGCTCCCAGCTCTCCTGGTAAGAGTGCGAAATATCGGTGCTGCTTTCCCTGAACAGGGTCGGGGCCAAGGGTTTGAGAAGGGCAGAGAAGAACAGCCTTAAACACAGGGCCACACCCTTCAGCCCAGAGCACCCCACTACAAACAGTATGTAAGAGAAGAGAAGCCAGGGGACTCACCCGGAAACCTTGACGACAGAATTCAACCCGCTAGTTCTCTTTTTTTTTTTTTTTATTTACCACGTCTTTTTTCAAATCCAGAAGAAAAAAAATTCAACTAGACAACACTACTGTGTAGCTAGCCAGAAAACAATATCAAACCTCCTTGGTCCAGCAGCAACAAACAATAATTTCACACTGAACTCCACAGTGCCTCGTCTTAGGCACGGAGAAAGAACAAGAGAGAGGTTAACAAAATCAGGAAGTAGGCGTCCATCTAGAGAAGAGGAAACAGGTTTGTAGATGCACAGAGTGTGAAAAAAAGCGGCAAAATTCAAAGACAAGACCAACGTTCAGATATAACACAGGAGAACAGACATTTCTGTCGGACTGCATTTCCACAGGCAACCCAATTCTGATCATTTTTGTTTCCTAACAAAACATTTTTTGAAATATCCATCAGCTCTGAAAAAGTGTTAACAAAAAGGTTTTAAGTGTCAGGGACTGACCTGAAACTGTAAAAACGATGTGTCTCACTTACAAAAAGTCTTCTAATACATGGACAATAAGTCATGAGGGACCATGTCGTGACATTTCTCTCTCCAACATTCCACACCGTTTGCCTGGTGAACACTGACTTAGGAACATCATGGCCTAGTTACAGGCCTGGATAGACCACAGAGAAACATCAAAGTTCATGGACTACTAGATAAACAGACATGACAGAAGGTTTTCTAACCACTTCAATTAAGGCCAAGGACCACTTCTCCGCAGAATGCATTCCTAAAATTACAATGACCAAAACTGTATTAATGCCACTATGACCAAAAACGAGTGTCCTCTCTTGAAAAGCCTCACAGATTAAGGAAGCAAATCTAGGTGTTCAGAGCAACAACAACAAAAAAATTATTATTCGCTGTAAATACCAAGTGACACTATAAATGGCAGTCATCTCAGTACAATCAACACATCGAAGCGGAGGAATTTATTTTTGTTGCTGAAAAACAAAAAAGAGTCAGAGCTTCTGAGTGGAAGGAGATCTTAATTACAGCACAAGGACCATTTCCCAAATGGTATCCTTTGTGATGTCCTACTAAACAGGACGCAGGCAAGCTCTCACCTTCACCTCCGTCTCCCTTCCTACCTCAGTGATGCAGTGGATTCTGGGAACAACACTCATGGCAGTGGTGGAATGACCAACCTCTGCATCGGATGTCAACAAGAGAGAGTTCCGGTTTTCAGGGGAACATAAAGAGAGCCTGTGCCACAACTTCTGCTTTGGCAAATTAGAATGGTGCTACTCGGTTTAAAACGCCTCCTCCACAATTTACTGGACTGACTGAATAGTGCAGTGGAAGAATCTTCCAGATGTTTTATTTTCTCACTCTCTTCAAGACAAGAATGTGGGGGATCTAGTTTCAGATGTTTCTTTGAGGCCTGCTGCATCATGTTAGCAAAAACCTGACAGGATGTTGATATTACAGCCTCGCTTAATGAAGTGTTAGGACTGGAGTCTTTCTGAAATGCTAACACTTTGAACATTTGATTGAGTTAGTCTGGACTTTTATTGTGAAAGGTTTCCCCAATTTGGTACTATCCCACCGGTTATAAAAGGTGAGCTCAGCAGGCATCTCAAAGAAGATGAGCACATGAACCTTGGTGTGGCGCTTACAGGTCTCACAGCAGATGATCTTTCAACAGGACATTGTCAGGGCTGCTCAGGACACACAGAGGTTAACCCAACTCTAGGGTGAGGCAAGCATCACGCTCTCGAGTCCCTTCTCATCTGAGCCATAAAGCCAAATGATAGTCAGTGAGACGGCCTTTCTTCACCTCCTGGATCAGACTCAAACCTAACTGAGCTCTGATCCCTACCTGTTCTCAAACAGCATGCAGGCTGAGTGCTGGTGTGTACAAAGTGAGTTGTGAATGTCTGACTTGTTCGAGCTGCAGTGACATGTGGTTCTCTGAATGAAAAGCCCCCTTGACTAACTACAGACACCCACCTTCAGGTATTTTCTGAGCCGGAACTGTCAAGGGCACGGCAACGAGAAAAGGAGATCAATTTGTTATAGTGATGGTAAGTCATACAGAGAGAAAAAGAGAGAGAGCGAGAGAGGAAGAGAGGTAGAGAAAGAAAGGTAGAGAGAGGGAGGTAGAGAGAGAGGTGGGGAAACAGAAAGGTGGAGAAAAACTGGGAGTAAGAGACAGCGAGGAAGAGACAAAAAGAGAGAGGAACAAACAAACAACAAAAGGACAGAAAGACTAATCCTAAAGAGTAAAAAGACAGAGAGGAAGAGGCAGGTAGGTCCCAAACAGTTTTATAAGACACCTAACATTTAACCACAACCGCTCCCATTTTCATAGCATTTAACACAGCAACCTGCTGGCTGACATTTAGTTATCGTACATTTGTTCGAGACAATTGAAGTGAATAACACAGAGAGGCCCAGACATCCCAGCGAGTGAATGTGGGTTCCCAGAACATTGTGGCAGCATTATAGAGACGCACTTGCTGCACATCCAGAAAGAGATCCAGTGAGGAGCCCTCTGCGTTAGCTGGGATTTAACCATCTCCCCGGATCGTCTGTCTGTCAGCAGTAGCCTACATTCAAGCACATTCTAGAACACGGGGGGGGGGTCCGTTATGCTAATTGCCAAGCCCCAACGGTCGTGATCCACATTCGTTGTAGCTACACCAATTCCAGATGCCCCAAAACCAGAGCAGTGACAATCACAACATAGATGTTACCAGGCTAACTCAATTAAAGAGTTGGATCGCACTCGCTGGTGCGTTTCGATCTAGGCCAAGCCCAGGCCCAACACACAGCGCTTCATAGCTCCTCAGAATACTTCTCCACACAGCCTGGGCTGGCAGCTTTGAAAACAGCCTGCAACCCCCCCCCCCACCCCACCCCACCCCTTCTTCCCCCGGCCCTGCCGTGGCTGTCCCGGAGCTAGCGCTCAGTTAGCCTGCCGTCTCCTTGGAGATTAACCACATACGCTACGGAAACCAATTAGTCCGGAGCAATGCGCTGAACTGTTCTTCCAGAACCTCTCCTTGGCAGGGACCTTGGGGGGCCGGGGGGGGACACATGTCTCTGCACAGAGAAAAGCCCTTGACTGAGGCAAGGAAAGACACACGGGCAGGGATGCCCTGTGGGGAAGATTCTAAAAACAGGTACAGCAACTTCACAGTGCCGACAGAGCGGAAACGAGCCCACACAACTCAAGTTTTACCGAAGGCTAGTGCTAAGAGGCAGGGCCTAGTCAGCTTCGTTGGGTATACGTTCGGCATTAGTTACAGAGGCAGATAAATAGAAAAAAAAATCGGTTTTGAATCAGGTCGCAGTGTGGATGTTGGCGTGACTTCCTGATCAAGTTATCGTCGACCCATAAGGGTGACTTCGCATCCCACCATCTATTCTCTATGACCCAAACGCAGAATGGGCGCATTTACAGGGGCTGCATCCTTAACACTACCCAACAGACCCTGGTCAAAAGTAGTGAACTAAAAAGGCCATTTGGGACACATTCAGAGTGTTTAGCATAATGTACACTGACTGAAACAGGGGTCACAGGTTGTCTTCTTTTCCACTGCCTCTAAGCGT
The DNA here is from genome assembly GCA_016801175.1 of Esox masquinongy. Lineage (NCBI taxonomy): Eukaryota > Metazoa > Chordata > Actinopteri > Esociformes > Esocidae > Esox > Esox masquinongy. The sequence continues at coordinate 8,380 of JACXGI010015867.1, read as the reverse complement.
TCAAACCCAGATCCCTTTAGGTTTCCGAAATAACACACCATACCCTATTACATGAAGCAATAATGGCTCAACAGCGAGGTCAGGGGTATGAGCTTAAAACGTAAAAGTGGAGCTCAATTAGGAGTTTGTCGACGGAACAGCCTTTCTGCTGCCAGCCAGTCACAGAAGATGGTGAGCTGATGGAGAGAAAGAGGCAGAGAGTGAAAGGAGAGAGAAAGAAGATTGAGAAGAGTGAGAAACAGAGACAGAGAAAGAAGAGAGAAAAATCAGAGAGTGAGAGAAGCAGAAAGAGGGTGACAGAGAGAGACAGGGAGTGAGAAAGAGTGAAAGCAGAGAGAGAGAGACCATGTGATGTAGCAGGAGACAGTACCCACAGGCTTTAGTTAGTCACTCTGACTGTGTGACCTTCTGCTGCAGGGCTCCTCGGCTCAGCAAGGAAAGCAAACCAGGTCACTCACTCACACTCACACACACACACACACACACAACGGTAAGCGGGGCAACCCAATGGAGAGCCAGGGACTGTTTAAAACACAGACAAAGCACAAATGAATGTATGTATGTATGTGTGTGTGTGTGTGTGTGTGTGTGTGTGTGTGTGTGTGTGTGTGTGTGTGTGTGTGTGTGTGTGTGTGTGTGTGTGTGTGTGTGTGTGTGTAAGAGATTGTGAACATCAAGCCTCAAACAATGAGGCCTATCCAGTCCCCAGGGTCAGATCCCAGACAGAGACACAAAACTGAGGCACACTCCCCAATCCCTAAAGGTTCAGACCCCAGACAGAGACACAAAACTGAGGCACACTCCCCAGTCCCTATAGGTTCAGACCCCAGACAGAGACACAAAACTTTCTAGGTCCTAGGCCAGACCACACGGGGGGACGGGACAGGGGGGGACCTGTATTAGGTAAAATAAAAACCCACAATGGATAATGCATGAAGATGGATAGTTACTGTCAACATTTCCTGAAAGACAAAAGGACAGCTCTTATTTGTAAGAGGGACGAGGGGCTGATAGCAAACATCTCTGACTGCTGTGGCTAGTTTTACAACCATTTCAAAACCCAACTGTGTTTATCTCTCACTTAATAATACACTTTTCAATACAACGTTTTTGGGCACAGTCAAACTGACCACAACTTTCCATCCTTTTGCATGCATGCTCCTCTAACTTAGCGTTAGTAACAACAATGAGCTCTAACCTCGTTCACGGAAAAAAAAAAGTTCTGATAAGTGGTTTCTATACCCCAAATTATCTCCACTTACCCAGGGAGAGATGGGGGATAAAAAACATCCCAGCTATGCTACCCCAAACATGTCCTCAGAAGACTCCAGGGCCACGTCCCAAACGCCCCCCCTGTTCCCTACAAAGTGCCCTACTCCAGTCAAAAGTGGAGCGCTGTGTAAGGACTGGGGCGTCGTCTGTTACGCGGTGCAGAAGGCTCTAGCTGACGTTGACGTGTAAACTTCACTTCGGCGAGAGCGGGAAAGAGGCGCGGAGTGTAGGACCAGCACGTTTGCGGAGCGTCAACGGGATGTGAAATCAGCGTTGCCAGATGGGGAGGTTTCCCGCCCAATTGGGCTATTTTTAATGACAGCGTGTGGGCAAAAATGGGCTTGGGCGGGTCGATTTACAGATAGGGTTGTATAGGTTTGGGCGTTTTTTTTCTGGAGTCTGCGGGTGATTGGGCGTTTACAGTCAATCAAATCAGGCAACACCGCGTGAAATGTGACTGGTTCAGACCAAGACGACCACCAGGCCTTTCTGAGGGTAATCACCACTGGGGTCTGGCTTTCACAGAGTCACGTCCCGTCATGAGGGGGTGGGGGGGACTCCAAGTACCTCAAACCAGAGTGAACATTTAAAATATGTACTATTCCGGCAATGACAAAACACACATTAAGAGTTATTAGCCTTGAAGAAAGGAGGGGATTTACACACTCATCCAGATAATGAAATCGGGAGGACAACGCGAATCGGCCACATAGCAAGGTTCTCAAGATCTCAAAGCTGTAGCCTGGTGCTGAGTCCCGACGCTTGGTCTTTATGAGTCACCGTAATGTTTTAACATTTGTTTGCCCTTAATTAAAAGCACTCTCCCATGTCAGCGAACTGCCGCTGTAGGCCAGATAGGGACCGGACAAGCAACACTCCCTCTGCCATCTGGGTCCAAGGAGAACACAGCTATAAACAACACAGGAATGCGCTCGAGCCTTCCGCCACGTAGCCACGTGTGAAAGTCAGAAAGTTTAATGTTATTTTTTTGAACACTTGTATGTTGCAGATTACGTCCTTGTATCACCGTCGGCAACAAGTCGTGTGGAACAATGTACAGAGAAAGACGCCAGTGAGCCATGTGGAACAATGTACAGAGAAAGACGCCAGTGAGCCATGTGGAACAATGTACAGAGAAAGACGCCAGTGAGCCATGTGGAACAATGTACAGAGAAAGGAGCCATGTGGAACAATGTACAGAGAAAGACGCCAGTGAGCCATGTGGAACAATGTACAGAGAAAGACGCCAGTGAGCCATGTGGAACAATGTACAGAGAAAGACGCCAGTGAGCCATGTGGAACAATGTACAGAGAAAGACGCCAGTGAGCCATGTGGAACAA
>JACXGI010015866.1:0-16798 GCA_016801175.1 Esox masquinongy | reverse complement strand
GTGTGTGTGTGTTAGTGGGGTTCAGTGTCTGAAGGGTCACTGTCCTACCCTGAGTGTGTGTGTGTTAGTGGGGTTCAGTGTCTCCAGGGTGTGATGCTGATGGTCTTGTGTGTACACGGCAGCTCCTGCCTGCGCTCCTGGTTGGAGCAGGACACGTCGTGTCCCATGTGCCGCATGTCTCTGAACATCAGAGAGGGGTTGGGGGAGGACAACGAGCCCCTACTGGAGGACAACCTGGGTCCTGTAAGTCACGGACCCGAGACACATCCACACGTCAACCAGCACAACCACTTCTTCCACTTTGACGGTGAGGCCTCAATCAAATCCTTTCTTAAAAAGACCCTTCTAGAAACAACCCTGCACCCTTTGTTTCCTCATGGCAGACATTAATTATAGGGTATTAGTCCTGTCACCCTATTGCTGATACCTATGGAGTCCTTTTAGAAGTAAATCATGGCTTCAGGGGAGTTTTATTTATGAATCTGTCCGTATTGCCCATGGAATCCTCCGCTAGAGGTCCCTTCAGGATACGTTGATGCATTTAGCCAGCTCTCTGGCTGTTCCCTCAACACGAGACACTGGTAAAATCTGTAGGGAGGACATCTTATTGGGAATGTCCAGTGGCTTTCATTCTGCCTGTGATTTCCTCCTGCTAGGTTCTCGCATTGCAAGCTGGCTGCCCAGTTTCTCAGTGGAAGTCATGCACACGATCAACGTCCTGGGCGTCGTCCCACAGGTCAACAACTCCCAGCTCAATGCCATGGTTAGTGTTCTCCAACTTTCACGCCCTCGTCTTTCACATCGGTGGAAACACACAGTACATGTCCACCCTTATGATCTCCCAGGCCCATCAGATCGGGGAGATGTTTCCTCAGGTTCCCTACCAGCTGTTGCTGCAGGACCTGCAGCTCACACGCTCGGTAGAGGTCACCACGGACAACGTCCTGGAGGGACGCATCGCTGTGCCTTTCCCCGCACAGGTTAGTCTGTCCCGCACTAACGTCTCTACAGGCTGGCTGTGGGTTTGAGCGTTGCCTTGGACGCTACACTGACAATATGAAATGTTTTTACTGATACCTAAGTTGCACAGCAAGTTAATACCAGGCCTAACTTCCAGTGAAGTTTCTAAAGGCTCTGCTGTGCTGCTCTTCCTCTCTTGTCCAGCTTGTGGATAACTCCGCCTCCCAGGTCAGCCCCACCCCAGAGGATGTGGGCGGGGCCAGCGGGCGTATAGAGGTTGTTACCCCGGAGGTAACGGACTTGGAGGTCAGGGGAAGCGGCTTCTCCAGGTCAGCCGAGGAGAGACAGAAGTTGCTGCTGCAGAGGAGAGATGAGCTAGTGCTCCGAGCACGCAGGTACTGGCCAATCACAGCTCACACAGGAAACGAGTACTGTTTTCTACTGACCTTTATAGAACCCCTCTGGTTTCCAACCAGCTAGCCTGGATTCCAAGTGACTGTGTAATGTATTGTTTTGTTTTTCCCTCTTTTTTTATTTTTATTTTGATTCCATTGCGTGGTTTATTTGGGAACTCTCTGTCTCTGGATGTTTGTTAATGTTTTGGCCTGTGTGCTACCCCGAGCTTTTCCCATTACACACCCTATTCCATTGAATTCCAATTAACGCATTGTGTGTCTGGTCTTGCTGTTAAATGGTACTAATCTGTATTAGCATCGGTGGCTAATTAGCACTGATGGTGATGATGCTGTGAGCAGCAGTAACCTCATTAGCACTCCCATAGCCATCTCCTCTGGCCCAGTAATAATAACACATATCCTTTCCGGAGTGGCCAGATGGCCTGGCTTTGCTGTTCCAGTTTCAGGAATATTACTTTGGATCTACTGCCCACGCAAGTTTAGTTCAGGCAAGCTCTTACCCTAGCTTAATGTCCTCCCAGTTTTGCTAGGTGACTGAAAGGTTGCTCTTGTCCCCCTGCTCCCCTCTCAGGAGATATCAGAGCAGGAGCCCAGAGCACGCCGCTGCTGCCGTGAATGAGGAGGGTGGCGATGAGTACGATGAAGGCGTGGCCTCCCTGACGGATAACGTCCCAACCGGTTTAGTCTCTGACTCTATGACTGTGCGCCGCAGGAGGTCGGCGGCGGGTGCCGAGCGCCGCGTGCAGTCGTACCAGTGAAGTGGCAGGACTTAGCGCCTGTGGGGGTTGTACTGAACAGATGTCTCACTGCATCACCAAACCTGTCCATCTTAAGTCCCTGTAGGGTCAAAATATGGACTCTCTGGCCATAGAATTCACCTGACCAGACAATAAGTGTGCATTATTACATTTGACCCATGCTGTGTTTTAAACGTGTGGTTCAGGGAGCTATAGTCAGAACGGGTTCTCTTAGATATCACAGCTTTAGGCAGAGTAGAAATAGCTGGCCTCAGATGATCACCCTGCCACACTTTGACACTAAATCTATGCATTGGTCGTCATTTTGTCTGTCGCTTCTCTGATCCGGTGATCCTCAAACAGTCATTGTCTGGTTATAAAGGAGAAGAGAGAGCCATAGAAACGGGACAGGACACTACCTAAAGTAGCTGGATTGAATTCAGGCCATGAAAGCTAGAGTCCATGTAGATCCTCTTGCACAAAATAAACGTCTGTTTCAGCTTATGGCGGGTGGGATTTAGCCACTGAGTCCTTCAAGGAAATCCATTATTTGAATCATACACCATGACACCAGAGCCGTAGACTGCCAGTCTGGCCGTGTTTACGTTTACATTCAGTATATGCCAGAGAGTTTGTTTGAACTGGTCCATTGCCATTCTTTTCCAAAGTTTTTACAGATAACACAGCCATGAGATTCTATGATGATCAGTTATGTTGAACCTCTCCCTCTCATGGAATTCCCCTTCTGAATTCTACATATTTAACACCAGATTAATTGCAGTCTGACCTGAATCACTCTGTTCATTTAGGTATGTCTTTGGTCTGTAGTAGGCTGTCTTTTAGGTATGTCTTTGGTCTATCTGTTGTCTACTAAAATATGCCACCACTTTATAGGACATTGGTGTTTTCCACTAGCTGATTAAATCTTTAGCATGAAGAAACAGAGAAGGAACAAAGAACAGATGGTCTCCATTCAGTTTTGTATACTGCCAAGTGCATGTATTGCAGATGAATTAGGATTTTATTTTTTAATTCATTTTAAACACTTCAGGCACTCTAAGCGCACATGCAGTCTTCACCTAATTTAAAACATATATTGTGCACATAGTGTACCACTCACGTCATACGTAACCCATTAAAACTGGATCCATCTATGTTCAATTTTTAATGTCATCAAGTTCTATATGTAGCTGTCCTTCCAGGAAGTGTTCACGTTCACGCTGTTTCCTGTATTTTTGCTTGTGATGTCAGTCTCTTGATACATGAAAATGGATTGTCATGATCTATTGGAAGCCTCCCTTCCTGGCATTCTCTGGAGTAAGATTACACAATTACCGTGACTTTTCCAACATTTCAACTTGACTACGCTATAACGCTTGTGATCCATGTGTTTTCGTTTTACCTTAAAATAGTATGTCTTGACATGACAGTACCCATTGGAATGTAAGCTGGATGATGTTTACAGATTGGTTTGTAAAATATATTTCCAAAAGACCATTCATACCTAACTGAATCAATTATGGATGCATTTTAAAATATGCATTTTAAAAATGCATATAAAATAAATTGCGCCTAAATTGGACAGTGGATATGCCTTTGTAATTACTGTATTATACATGTGAAATGGACATTGTACCAATAAAATGGCTACTATACCATAGCGCTTTTCTCCAAACCCTATTTCCCTTATTTCAGAAACATTTGTTTTATTCCCATGAACATTTGTGAATTATCAAGGATTGTCAAATTTTTTCAAAGTTAGAGTTTTACAACCTTCAGCGGGTCATCTTGTGGATCCTAGGAGTTGCAGTGGGATCAACATCCAAGAGACAAAACAGCTTGCTCCTCATCCCCTTATTGGCCTGTCCAGTTTGCGTTGCATCGCTGTACATTCTAAGTACTGTACTCTGTGATTGATTGTGATTTGGCACTAGAGGGCAGTAACATTGCACTACAGTCTTCAAACATCATCAGATTCAAATGCTTCCTCTGAATTAGACACTAACTGCCTAACGGCCTAGTTTAACAGTAGAAATGGCGCTGTATACAGTATTTACCTGTTGTGCATTTTCTAGCAGTACTGTTATTGGTTCACAAACATCTTAACCTGGATCTCCCAGGGTGTAAACCAACATCTTAAGTGTTAGGTAATACTGGCACACGTGTGTGCGTGTGCGTGCGTGTGTGCTTGTATTAGGAGGTAAGCTGCCATTGTTGACCCCTGCAACTTTACAGAAGAAGATTTATTTCACAACATTGAAAAAAAAAATGACTGTGTACTGAGATGGTAAATCCAAAATTAAACCCAATCAAATAGCCTGATCAATTAATAGGCCAATGCAAAGTATTTGAGCATTTCTAAGACTAAGCATATTTCAAGTAATATATGTAGTAAATATTTACATAATTTTTATCTACTTGTGTTTGTATTGGCAGAAACCCATTCCAGCGATTCCACCCTGGGAGACAATGAAACAGGTTATGAAACATGTGATAACAAAAAACATACACTGAATCCTATTAGCTAGCATAATTAGCCTCTAACCTCTGTAAATTGCCTGCTGTTGCCACCGGTGTTAAAGATAGCAGCAAGGCCTAAGTGAGACAACTCAATGAGTAGAAAAGCTGGTATACCGTGTTGCTGAGCCTCTTATCAGGATGACCAGCCCGTCACTCTATCTGCAGGACAATGAGGGGCTGAATTGAGTCTTAATTGGTTCAGCTCTCCCGCTGGGGCTGCCGAGGAAGAGGGGACGCCAGTCACTAAGGGGGCATGGTTTGTTGGGCTGTGGGAGATATCTCTACTGTAAAGGCGCTGGGGGGAGGCCAGGATGCCTGTCAGGGAGGAGGCCATCTGTGAGATATGCCTCTTGGGGCAGTGTTGGGTTATAGTTGAAGACGATTCTCTAGAGCCCGTGGGCTTTGTTTTATTGGAACTTGATTTCAAATTTACATGAATGTTCAACCGATATTTTTGAGAGGGAATATAAATCACATATATATATATATATATATACACACACACACACACACACATACACATCCGGGGGTTCCAGACAGAGCAGGCAACTTCCTCATCTAGTAGGCCCACTCCATCTCAAATTATGGGGAAGAAGTGCAGCATTATGCCTGGGAAAACCAATAGAGGATGTAGCTGCACTTTCCATCACGGCTCTGCCCACCTATGCAGTGAACCCATTCCTAAACAGTCGCTGTGTTCAAAGGTTAAATAATTTGAACTTTGACTTCTGAACTCTGTGCCCTCCCAACGCAAAGCCAACGGGCTTACAGAAGCAGTGCATGTCGCTTATCACGTGACTCCTTCTTGATTGTGTACCGTTGACTTGGTTGAGTGGCCATATTATGTGTAACCCTCTCACTAACGGCTCAGATGAATGAATCTGGTAAACATGGTGAAAATGACATAAGGAAAGGCATGTTGTAGAGATAATGTATTAAAAATAAATGATACATACAGTATATACAGTGCCTTAGAAAAGTATTTAGACCGCTTCACTTTCTACACATTTTATTATTCTAAACCAAGCCAAGAAGTCCAAGGAACTCTCCATGGACATCAAGATATAATTGTGTTGAGGCATAGATTTGCGGACGGTTATAGAAAAAAATGACAGCTTTATCATTGTGAAATCAAGGAAGTTTAGACCCACCAAGCCTTCCTAGATGTGACTGTATGGTCAAACTAAGTAACCAGGTAAAAAGGGCCTTCCACTTAGTTGTCCACTTAATAAACATTTCGATTATGCCAGCCATTGACGTAGCTAGTTTCCAGATAACAAAATGATCTAAAAACTCCATCTCTACATTACTTTAGCAATCACGCCCTACCAAAACAGTATCCACAACTAATCAACTAACAGAGAAAGTTGGAAAAACAATGGTTAAAAACATAGTATGTACAAATGCTGGCCTCTCCATTTGCCTCTCGAAAAATCAAACACACTCTCTCACATCCCCACAGAGTTCAACATAATTAGTTCACATTTATAACAGCCCTACCATTGGCTAACCCCAACAGTTGACAGTGAAAGTACAACCACATTTCCAAAAAAGTTTGGACGCTGTGTAAACTGTAAAGAAAAACAGAATGCGATGATGTGCAAATCATTAAACCCTATTTTCAATAGAAAATAGTACAAAGACAACATATCAAATGTTGAAACGGAGAAATGTTATTGTTTCTCACTTTGAATTTAATGCCAGCAACATGTTTCAAAAAATCTGGGACATGGGCAACAAAAGAATGGAAATGTGTAATGCAAAAAAATCCTGGTGGAACATATCACAACTAATTAGGTTAATTGGCAACAGGTCAGTAACATGATTGGATATGAAAAGAACATCCCAGGAGCATCTCAGCAACACTTCGGAAAACCACTGTGAACACATTACGTTGCTGCTTCCACAAATGCAAGTTAAAATTCTACCATGCACAGGAGAAACCATATAAACAAGATCCGGAAACGCTGCCACCTTCTCTGGGCCCGAGCTCATTTAAGATGGACTGAGGCGAAGTGGAAATGATTTGTCTGTCCTGTGGTCTGACAAATCAAAATTTGAAATTATTTTAGGGAATCATGGACGCCGCGTCCTCTGGACTAAAGAAGAGAGGGATCATCTGGGTTATCTGCACACAGTTCAATAGCCAGCATCCCTGATGGTATGGGGGTGCATTTGTGCACATGGCATGGGTGATTTGCAAATCTGTGACAGCATCATTAATGCTGAACAGTATATACAGGTTTTGGAGCAACATATGCTGCCATCCAGATGATATCTTTTTCAGGGAAGGCCTTCCTTATTTCAGCATGACAATGCCAAACCACATTTTGCATGTATTGCCATAGCATGGCTCTGTAACAAAAGTCTGGGTGCTCAACGTTTAGGAAAAAGCGTCTCCAGTACGTTACTCCAACAGGGCGCCACATATGTAATCCCTGTGAGCACTTAGGTGGCTCTCTGCAAACACACTTAACACAAAATATTTCTTTTTTTTCCTACTTATCCCCATTGTTTCTATCTCATTTGCATTTTCCTCCCCGAAGCCTCCAGCTGGATACAGCCAAACAGTTAGGGCCCGGGGCTAAATGCCCAGCATGACTCCCTCTGTGTGTGGGTTTCACTTGTCAGGTGATGGTGGGTATCAGAATCCATAATTTAACACACGATGCCTCCCAGAAGAGGCTCTGGTTCAAGAGCTGGTGACCTGTGTCTCCCAGCTGCACATCCACTGTCATGAAGCCCTGAATAATCACATTTCATGAATATTAAAGCTGCCCACATATGAGGTGCAGTCAGACAATTGTATTATACCCTTAAAATCTACAAACACCATGGAGATACTTGTCCACTGTGGTCTAGATCCTCAGCGAATACCACACGACGTGTTTGACTCGGTGAGCAGCTGGTGAACCACTGTGCAGCATTTGTAACGTAAGCAAACCGTCGCTGCTACAGCACCATTTCCAAAATCAATAGACCAAGGTTAATCTTATCTGCTATATTTCCACTGTAGGAGTGAGTGGGGTGTGCTGGAGTCACAGTGGTCACTGTGGTTGAAAGCCCCCTCTGCACTGCCCAGTGTGTTTGACGATAAGAAAAGTCACCGCTGACATTTGGAGGTAGTGCTCCTCCATGCAAAGGGAAATTGAATTTCAGATGGGCATCGCTCATAGCACCATGACCTGTGCTCAGTTTAGACATGTTGCTGCATGAATAAGCAGTCGAGTGTAAAAGGAAATTGCTCAGACTCCCCAAACGTCAAGCCCTGAAAACCCTCCTGTAAGTGATTTTGACACAAATATCCACTTCCCTCAGTTTCTTCACTGTAAAAGCCACATTCTCTTCACTCCGTTATATGAATTCAATTTACCATTTCATTTCTATTGCTTTCTATTGCCGTGTTGGTAATATGATTGTCATGTTCAATAAGCAGATACTGCCCATCCAAAGGCTTCCTGGGGTATTGGAAAGAGAGGCTGTGACAGTGTCTGTCCACTGGGTCACTCTTGAAACAGATTAAAAGCTTGGATTTGAATTATATATTTCTTACAAACAAGGCATCTTGTTGACTGGGAAGACTGGAGAGCCACTTTGAACTGCTGAAGATGCCATCTCTTGGGGCCATCGTGTGGCAAACATATGCAAATTGAATATACTGATATCTTTGTCAATATGACGTTAAATGAATGAATGGGTTTTGTCTCGCTATTGGAAACAGCGTAAACATTGATCTTTTGCTATGAACTGCTTATTCAACAGTTGAAGTATTTAAAAAAAAAAAAAAGGAAAAAAATGATATACAACAGCCAGACTTGAGCCAGTACAATTCTGGAGGAAAAAATAAGTTGGAAAAAAGACCCTCCACTAATAGTCTTGCTGTTGAAACCAATACATAAACACCCTTTTTATTTCCCAGTTCAGATCGGAGATGGGCCTCCATGTGTGACCCACCTCCACTCATACAATTAGACATTGTTGATGGTGTCACCCGAGCCACCTCCATTAGAACATCCTCAGGTGCCCTATAACTCTCCTGCATGGCCCTGCTGAAATGTGTTCATCGGGGATTCAGCTTAGTGTCACAGGCTGATGAGGAAATCTGGACTGACATGTTTTGCTGAGATGCACATCAAAGCTGAATGGCTTTATGCCACTATGCTGTCCTGTGTTGTCGTCCAGCAGGGAGGGAGGGAACTACTGGAGTTGACATCTGAGCCACATTTCTCATAAACCACATTTTTAAAAGTATCAAAACAATGTCATAAATGACACGGGTTCATGGGAAAATATACATTTTGAGGCACCTGGAGTTGAATAAATATCATGGTAATGTTAATGCCCTTGAGAAGAAAATACAACTGAACTTTCTTGTCTTTCATTTGTTTAATTGAAATTTCACAAACTTCTCATCCGGATATGGATGTGATGTTGCCATTCATATGAGGTAAATCACTTGATTGTTTTGTTGGGAAGATTAAGCAGGCATTATACTGTAACTGACTGATAATTATACATTCATTATGATGTATCTTTTTAATTCCTGCTCCATGAAGTATCATTTCATATTTTATTCCACAACAAAACAAAGGGACCAAAGTACCCAACACTCTCGTCATCAGGAAATCAGTTAGACCTAATTTGTACATGGGTTCAACACAGCAACTCAACAAAGTGCCATCCTCTCTTTATCCACTCAGTTAAACCTTTTGGTAAAATTAGAGGACAGAGTCACACTAAATCTTTAAGTCTTCTGAACATTCTCCTGACATAGTCATGATTAGCGGCTTGAATACAGGAGGTTTATTTCATACAGATGGTGTTGACAGGTAGCCAAACTCACTCAATATTATGAATGGCTTTGTACAAAACCACCACCAAATACACTTAAATGACAATGACTTTGACCGTCCAATAGCCAGGTAACTCAAAGACAATGTGAAGATAGAAAAAGCATAGGGTAGATCCCCTATTTAGATGTGGTGTGAACATTAGAGTGCATGAATGTCCGTTGCCTTAACAGAGGAAACCAGGCATTGGGTTAAAATGTCCTGACACTTGAGTTCATAATGCCTTTGGCCTAATTAGGGCCCAAGGATCAATGGGTTGCAAAACAGTCTTACAACATTACAGGCCCACCACCATATTCTACACTACAGCTCCGGAAAAAATTAGGAGACCGCTGCACCTTTTTCTTTCCTTTCCAAAAAAGTTGAAAAGGAAAGTTCTGAGTGAGCAAGAGAAGTATTCAATTTGCAGTGGTCTCTTAATTTTAACCCTTCTGTTCCTCACTCAAAACCTTCCTTTTCAACTTTTTTGGAAAGGAATGAAGCAGTGCAGTGGTCTCTTAGTTTTCTCCGGAGCCGTAGCTATGGGTTTTTATTTCTGCATATGTATCCTCCGTTCATGGGTCGGTGTCCATCTTCAGAAGACCTAATATGAGCAGCCGGTTTTAAATGCTGAAGGCGTTTAGGAGACTTCAAGTGTTGTTGGCTCACAATGGTGGCGACCCTTCAGTAGCTTATTTGCATGGTTGGAACCAAGTTGCAATGACAAAACCACGTTCTGTAACTATTTGGGTGTCCTTTCTTTGCCTACTGAATAATTTCATTGTGAGTGCAGACATATCTATCACTGTCTATCACTAGGGGTCCTAACGATTGAAATACCTATATTTTTTTGTTCTTTGTATTAGATGTTACATGTAAATGCGTATAATGTACATATATTTTACGTGTACTATTTTACTTTTTTTGCTCTGTCTTTATCAAGGGTGTCAATCATTTTGCTTGTACTGTAGATATTGAAGCTTAATCCAACACGGCTGATAATACTGCCATTAATGTTATCACTAAAGTTTTAAATTCCAATAAGAGCATAGGCCAGGCCTAGTTTTTCATTTTCATTTACATTATCTTTCCAGTCAAGAATGTCGCAAGCAGATAATGAACTTTAATTTGTCTAAGGCTGCAAAAACCTTTCATCATGCAACTTTAAATGTGTAAAAACGAGTCTCATCAGTTGTTATCTGGCTAAACCAATATTATTGTCATTGTCAGGGAATAATTTATCCAATCCGAGGAGAAAAGCGTTACACATGCTCTCTGGTGCTATAAGGGATGGATAGAAAAAAATATAAAAATCTGAATGGCATGTACAGCAGCTTCTGTCAGAAGCTCAGAGAGAAAACACAAGGCAAATTAACCTAGCAAATAAAGTTATTATACTGTGTTATATTTGGTAATGACATCCTGGCGCAGAAACTGTTAACTCTGACAGGGTATATGTATGACTCCTCATTGTATATTTGACCAGAAATGTCCTTAGTTTGACCCATCTTCGCCATGAATTCTGGCTTAACCCTCTGCCGCCAAAGCATTAGCCATGGCCGAGGGCAAAGTTTTGGTTCCATATGCAACTCTAGCTTTTCAAAATGGAGGATATCTTCTACCAGGATCAACTGCATGGACCCAAAGTACAGTCTGTGGTGGGTGAGGGTCAATCAATGCAGCTTCAACACAGTTCATGATGTGTGCTTAGAAAATAGAGCTATGAATGATGAAACTGAAGGTATACCGTTAAACTTATGATTAGTAATTTGTTATTTGTAGATTTTTAAGGCTCAGTTATTTTCAAATATTTATTTTTATAGACTTAAATGTATTTTAACATTCTGCCAACCACTGTCTAGGATTGATTTCAGTTGAATAAATCAGAAAAGGAACCAGGCAAGCCTAGTTAAGCCGGCCCGCGATTAGAAGTAATGAATGCTGTTGCCCTCACTGGATTCAAACCTGGGTCTCCCACGTGAGAGGCTAAGGCTTTAACCACTAATCCACGGAGCTAAATGTTTGCCAAGTGTTGGTATAGCATCTCGACATTAGATCATTTTGTCACGCATTAACATGACGCCAAGTTTGTATATTTCATTAGACACCATTAAGCATTGTGACTAACGTTTCTTATTAAGTTAACCTCCACCACAAATAGCGTCTATGAACTGTAAGGCTTCTGCCACTGGTCATTTTAACAGCTTATTAGCCAGTTATAGGCTTACTACTAACTTACTACTTGGAATATTCCTAAGAATTGAGCAATTGTTAGCGAGACTGAAGATGAACTTGACACTGCCAAAGCTATTTCATTTCATGGTACAACAACGTTAGTTTTTCTTTCATTTGTGAATGACATCGATACAATAACTATCAATACAGGTGACGATAACTGACTTTTTAATCAAGTGAAAAGATGAGAGAATCGTGCAAACCCCTACTCTTTTACTGCCCAGGGGGTTGTGATCTAGCCTGTATTACCCCAAAAAGCATGCAAGGATGCATACTTCGAAAATCCACCAGAAATAGTTGCAATATGTAACCGAAACAGTTTTATTTTCGGCTTACAAATAACGTAGCTACTGAAGGTTGTAGAAAGCAAAGTTTCTGTCTATCCTGAACAAATCCTAAAGCATAATTTATATTGACTGTGATGAGGCTCGAAGGCGGGACCTCTTGTTTAGAAGTCCGCATCTCTAACCACTACACTATTTAACAGGGGGTAGTCAGTCAGTCAGTCAGTCACTCACTCAGTAACAGACATTCGCTCTTCTTGGCCGGCTCTGCTTACGCGGTCCGGCAAAAAAGGAAAACCTTTTTTGTGTGACTTTTTCTTCTACCCTGATTTCCTAGTTGAACGTTAAGAGTCGGTCACGATCAAAAATAGCAAGTTAATGGCTGCTCTGTGCTCACACTGACTAACCACATACAATTATCCCAGAATAGTCTAGTGAGAGGAACAGTCTGGGTGATTATATCAGCGTGAGGCCAGGGCACATTTGATCCAGGCATTTTAACACCCTCCTGTCCAGCTCCACTCTCCACATCACCCGTAGCTACAAACAGAATGCAGAATTAATCTCTCTCAGTAAACGCTTGCTAATCACTCCAGGCCAGACCACTTATTAGGGGTCAAACGTTTTAAAGGCTCACAGCAGTCAGAATGGTTTTCCCGGGTTTTATATACTGTATATTCACACTGTGAAAACTGTACAATTCTGAACATTTTCTTTACGTGTATAGAAGTGCATTAGAAACACCTGTCAAACGTCAGTCTGTTTTACTAGGATTAAGTTAAGTCCACTCCGGTGACATACACTGCCCCATGTCTTCAACTACACTTCATTTTTTTATTGACACATAAGGCGCTGTAACTCTGTTAGTTGATAGACCAATAAGGAAGGTGGTTCCAAACCGCTGTGCCAATGATTGCTAGTTTCAGTTTAACCCCCACCACTCCAAGACAGTAGTAGCAAATATCTTGCTTGAGAAACTGCTCCACGCTAAGCAGCTACATTGTCTCTTTTGGATCGTTTTAACTGAAACCAACTACAGCAAGGAACAAAATTGTAACTCAGGAATAATTTTATTTTGGGACCAGGGGTGGAGTAGCTTTCGCCGGTGCACAACATACCACTGCGGCGTGGGTTCGATTCTGGCCCACTGTGGGCTCAGCAGACTCTCCCCACCATCTCACCTTTGGAAGGTGGACCACTGGCACAAACCACAATGGCAATGATAATTAAAGGTCAAAGACACCTTAGGACATATATTAAATGGTGGCATGGTGTTACCTCGGCTGAGAGGAGGTTAATTCCCTGTGCTCCTCCACGTAATGCAGCCACTCACTGTTTAATATCTATTACAGGGCCAGATGATACGCCTTGGGATCATCCAAACACCTTTGGGGTGTGAGAGCTGGGAAGATGGGGTGAGTAAGACATTCCGAGGCAAGGTAAGAGCCCCAAAGTGCCGGAGTGACCCTGGACCGTGCTCCGATTAGCATAATTGCATTTCAAACTGGTCAAGACCGTAGCTAAGAGAGGAGCAATCAAACGGTCAAATGAGGCATGGCGGGCTGCAGACGGCCTCCAGATTTCATTACAGAGTGTGAAAAAACCGACAGAGGGCGATGCCAGGGCAAAAACTATTGCAATATGTATGAACGCATTGACATTGAAATGGGGGAGAGTTGCTTCCTCGATGATGGGTTTTTATTCCCCTCTGCTCGGCGTGAGACTCAGAGTTTGGCAACGATTAATCTCTTAGTTATTGTTCTCAATGTATTCTCATTTTAGGATTGGCAGTGGTGTACCTTGGTGTAAGGTATTACCGTTGTGGTTATAATACATTTTATTGTAACGTCTCCCTCGGGGGACAGTGGGACAGTGAACGTGGACACACAACGGCAGCAATAACGTACAGTCTTAACGAGCAGCAGGAAGGAGCTGTCCTTGAAGGGTAGAAACGTCATATGGCTGACTGATACTCCTATTATCTCAGGATATATAGTTCTGTCAGAATTCTTAAATCACATCTTGCATACAATCTCTGAACAGACCATGAATTCTGGATAAAAACATGTCTGAAAGTGGAGGTGGGGCCTTCTCTCTTTCTGTCTTTCTCTTGCTCCTTCCCTCTCTCCATCCAGTGACAGCAGAGCAGAAGGATGGGCCTGCATTGCTAAGATGTTTTTCTAAAGATTCTTTCATGTCATTGCTTGTTGTCTGAGTCAGTTGGTTGCGTGCCTAAATAAGGGCATATCTCACCAAGAGGACCAGGGTATCCTAGCAGCTGAAGCATGCATGTTTTGTTGGCAAGGTAACGGAATATAAGATTATAAAGAGCCAAGCCTTTCCAGCTTCTTGTAAACATGGTAGATGCAAGTAATAAATCAACAGGTCAGAGTCTTGATCAGTTGTTTTAGGTCCTGGATGTACGCTACACGCTTTGAATTCAGTCTGATGGTAATGGCACATTGTAATTGCCCGCCTAAATACATGTGCATACCCAAAAGCAATTATTTTGTTTTGAGATGGCCGTAGACCACCACGAGTAATGCCCCATGAGAGAGGCAGGAATCTGGAGGGAATGATGGAGTGCGCTGGTGGGCTGGTTTCAAACCCATTCTGTAGCAGTATGTAAACCCCAGAGGCAGCGGTTTGGTAGACACACCACCCTGGAGTACATCCATGGTTTTCCACATGGAAATCTGACTTCCTACTTTCTGAGCGGTAGAGATCACCGGTTAGAAAATCCTGTCCTCTACCTCTGCTGTTCGGCACATTTAGTGACAGTAGGAAACTGGCACCATTTCACAGAACTGTTGATGTTCTATCTCATCCTCCGAGCGATGCAGAGACTAATGCAATGCCTGCCAACTTGTTGGAACCGCATTCATTTCAACCACAATAATTTTGTCCCTCCATGAACAAGAAAAAGTTGTTTTAAATCTAGCAAATGACTGGGAATGTTTCCACGTTCAGAGCTGTACATCTGCCCGAGAACATCGCAGTGAGACCCTGAGATGCGCCTTATGGCAGCCTAACCCTGGGACCCCATGGACTGTGCATTTATGTATTTGCCATAGTACTCCACAGGGGTTTGAAATAATAAACATGTCAATAAGCTTATATATGGGGCAACAAATGTATAAATTGCAACCACTGTGGTCCTGGGAACTGAGTTATGGAAACACAGCTGCATGATAAGAGGTCTCCATCGCTCGCCAGCAAAGGAAATCGACCCTTTGTCTGGATATACCAGATTAGGGGCTCGTTTCCATTACGCTACATTTTCCGAAACATGTCGAAGATGACTCGAGACGCTATATTATTCTGCTGTGTTGACTTGCAGATGTCAATAGCTTGAGACGCCACCTTCCGACATACTGTGCGCCACATTTTCAGTAGAGCCCCTCTGGAGTTTTGCAAGCATGGAGACAATTGGTACGTCCCGAACATGCCGGCGTGAATTCAAACGCTACGGAAATTATTCAAACGCCAGATAGACTTATCTTGGCTTGCATTTTCACTCTCATAATTTAAACAAGCCCAAAGTGAGATGTCACTCCCTGTGCAAATGAGGTGTCAGGTGAGTTCACTCTTAGCCCCTCACGGGCCTCGCTAGCTGAATGGAGATAATCTGCTGGATATAAAGCAGTTCCTCTTTACAGTAACATTTCAGATGAACCACTTCTGCTCCCCTAATTATGGCAGAGTTTGCAATGGAATATGGTAGGACTTAAAATGTGTTTGTTATTAAACCAAGCATTGGGAGAAATTGTGATGCCATGGGTTTGCATATAATCGCTTGTGTTTGCATGCATTTTCAACAAACGATAGTCTTGGGACTGGCAATCTTAGAGTGTTACATTTAAACTATTAAAAGATGATTCTCAGTTGATTAATTAAGCATATTTTATCACCACAGCACTTTGCGTGTGTGTGCGTGTGTGTGTGTGTGTGTCTTAACTCAGTGGGAGGGCCAAAGACACCATCACTGACACAGCTGTTCCCAACGACCCCACTGCTCTATTTGCTGAACGTATGAAAAGAAAAGTTCACCAATCTGTTTTATGTAAATAAGCTTTCTGGCAACAAAATGGTTCAATAAAATCTCAGCCGTAGTGAACTTCCCTGTTGCAGTCCACTGAAGTCAAATTATAACTTCAAACAAACGTGTCATGTGGAAGGATCTGGAACACGGATCTGGGGTTTCCATGGGGGTTCTGGGGTTGAGTTTACTACAGAGGAAAACATGCTTGTGATGTTTTCTCTCATAAGTAAACTAACCAGAAGCAGTGGGAAATGTCTTTTGGCAGTGAACACTTTAATAATGTTAGCCCAACAGCTGCATAATGTAACATAATAAAGGTAACTTTGACATTGTCATACACAAACAGTGGGACAACTTCCTACTTAAAACAGACAACAACGCAGACATTATTCAAATATGTCCAACAGAATTTGCTGATGTTGTTTTGGTCTGTAAGGGAATGTTATCCACTGTGTTTGATTATGCAATCTTGTTGAGTGTGGTTTTAAGATTAAGGTAGGTTGTAAATTACACAAAAATGGTATGTGCAAATGCTGTAGAATACTATACATATACTTTGATAATGTAGCATTGACAATACACTGTCATTCTATAGTATACACATTGTATTAACATAATATATATTTTCATATGCCCCATCTATTGCCTTCCCCTATATCTGTTTCCCATGGCTAAAATCACCTTAATGCTTAGTACATTGTCCCTCACAATAATGGCAGCCTTGGTTAAGATGAGACTATGAAAGAATATCATTGCCATGTATCCTAACCAGGTT
>JACXGI010015865.1:0-16800 GCA_016801175.1 Esox masquinongy | reverse complement strand
GCAACCAGGTTATTGTGAGTTTTTATTTTTTATTTTTCCCCCTCAAAGATTTCAGTTTGTTTTTCAATTGAATTGTTCACGTTATAGGTCACATTAAAGGTGGAAAAAGTTCTGACATGATTTATCTTTGTCTCATTCTTTTACATCACAAGAACCTGGCATTTTAACAGGGGTGTGTAGACTTTTTATATCCACTGTAATTCAATAATGTTGACAGTATCAGGCAGCACTTGACTTGGGATAAAATAAGTGCAGGAACTGACAAATTGCACATTAAACTATGTTCATCAAAATGTATGTTTTAATAAGGCTTGTTCCATTGAAGTAGCCTTTGCCAGATGGCCCAGATGGCCCTTTTGCCTAAAATAGGAACTGGAACTCTGTTTGCCTAAAACACCATTCTGGACCGTTCCGGCCCAAGTCAAGCTGGTAACAAATAATAGGCTTTGTGCCCACAGAAGTGCTGTGGTACTGATATTGTTGTTGGATTTGATTCCAAAATGTCTTGCATAGCCAGTGGAGGGATCTGCACTAGGAAATACTTCCTTTTCAGTTCAGGACTTTGAACTCATGGCACCCTGGTGATTTGGAGAGGGCAATATTCCCCCCATGTGTCCAGCAGGTTCTGTTTAGGCTTATGTGTTCTTTTCAGTGTTGTAGCTTAGATGTTCTATAGCCTGCTGTAAATGCTGTGAGTCAGACGTGTAGGAAATTCTTTCTCTGTCAGTGCTATTGTTCCAAATTGTTGTGTTTTTCAACTCCATCTCTCTCAAACATACATGCCACACACAACAAAGTACACACACAGACCACAAAACGCACACACACATGCACACGCACACACACATTCATAATGCTTAGAAACTGATGACTCAAGTTGACGGTAAGCAAGGTCTCTAACTGGGTCAGGCTTTCAGAATGAGTCCAAGGCTGATTCTGATTACACACCTGTACACACGCACACACACATACACACACACACGCACACACACACATGCAGACACACACACAAACACACACACACACACACACACCTTTTAAGGCATGATGGCATCGATCTGCTGTGTGTTCTATGATGAGACTAGAGTTTTGCTGTTTTAAAGATATTTTTTTCAAGCATTGTTTATGCTTTACTGGTGCAGCAATGTACCAGCTACAGTGATTTAAATAACTGGACAACTGTAGGACACAACACCAATGTTTCTAATCAGTTCACATGGTTTAAGAAAACCACTGGGGGAAAAATGGGTCTTGGGATGGAGGAAAACTAAGAAACTGCAAAAACGTTTCATTTGTTTTTATGTATCAGTGACCAACAATGCATTGCCGTATTATTGTACTCATGTGAAATCCATAGATTAGGGCCTAATTAGTTTCCTTACATGAACTGATGTAGTAAAGTCTTTAAAGTCTTTGTTTTATGTTGCATTTATATTTATTTTTTATTTTTTTCATTTTTTTTGAGTATTCCAGTGGTAAAACTCTTAGCTCCATGCACATTATGAGGTTCTATGTCAGAGACCAGTGTTCCATAATTGAAGGGTCTCCACCCTTCACCGATCTGATTACTACTGTAAATAAAAGCCATGCAAAAAAGCCCACTCTACTTTAAAACCAAAAACAGGTAGGAACATGGATCAGAAAGCCACTATCTAGTTTGACCATCATTTGCCTCATGCACTGTGACTTATCTCACTCACATACAGTTCATCAGGCCTTTGGAATGTTGTCCCACAAGTTGTTGGATATAAGCCCAGGACAGGAACGCGCTGTCGCCCGTGTTGATCCAGAGCATCCCCGACATGCTCAGTGGGTGACATGTCTGTTGAGTAGGCAGGCCATGGAACAACTGGCACGTCTTCAGCTTCTGGGAATTGTGTACAGATCATTGTTACATGTTGTGGTGCATTATCATTCTGAAACATGAGAGGAGGGGGGAGAATGAATGGGACAGCAATGGGCCTAAATATCTTGTCATAGTATCTCTGTGCATTCAAACAGCCATCGATAACATGGTGTTATTATTGTTGTCGGTAGCCCTGCGCATCAGTGGGCTAGTGACCCAGGTCCCAGGACCCAAGACTGAAGTTGGCTTCAATGCTGCAGACTGCAATCAGGTCAAGACCCTGGTGAGGACTATGAGCTTGCAGATAACTTCCCTGAGATGGTTTCTGACAGTTTGTGCAGAAATTCTTTGGTTGCGCCAGGTGGCTGGTCTAAAATAACCCTGTAGATGAAGAAGACATGTGGAAGTGCTAGAAATGAACATAGAGTTATTTGGCAATGGATTTTGGTGGACATTCCTGCAGTCAGCATGCCAGTTACACACTCTTCAAGACTTGAAACAACGGTGGCGTTGTGTGACAAATATTTACATTTTAAATTGGCCTTTTATTCTCCCCACTAAGAGGTGTGGCTGTAATCTTGCTAGTTTATCAGCTTCTTGATCTGACACACCTGGGATTATCTTGGCAAATTTTGGAATGCAAAATGAACTTCTTAAGTAGGAACGTAATGTAACGTCAACACTGAATGAACTGTATGAAATGTAAATGCTAATGTATAATTTAGCAATGTGGCACAAAGGCATGTGATTTGATGTCATACCTGTAGTACAGGTTCTCATATACCATGGCTATCAGCCAATCAGCATTCAGGATTTGAACCACCTGGTTTTTAATTTGATTATATGTGTAATTATATATATACATCTCCGGAAAAAATGAAGAGACCACTGCACCTTTTTCTTTCCTTTCCAAAAAAGTTAAAAAGGAAAGTTTTGAGTGAGGAACAGAAGCGTTCAATTTGCAGTGGTCTCTTAATTTCAACCCTGTTCCTCACCCAAAACCTTCCTTTTTGACTTTTTTGGAAAGGAAAGAAAAAGGTGCAGTGGTCTCTTAATTTTAACCCTTCTGTTCCTCACTCAAAACCTTCCTTTTTGACTTTTTTGGAAAGGAAAGAAAAAGGTGCAGTGATCTCTTAATTTTAACCCTTCTGTTCCTCACTCAAAACCTTCCTTTTTGACTTTTTTGGAAAAGAAAGAAAAAGGTGCAGTGGTCTCTTAATTTTTTCCGGAGCTGTATATAGATAAACATACATATCTTAGCATCGATACATCTGTTGTAGTTCTGTAAAAGTTGATAAACTGTAATGTATGTGGCTGACCTTCAGTCTTATCGGCTGAGGGCCAGTGGCCTCTGAGTTTTCGATTTTTGGAATAACAAACCCTAAAGACAAAAAACAAGGGTGCCAGCCTTGTATCAGGGATGGTCTGGCCTGTGCTCATAAGACTGCCTTATCTGTACTAACAATTGAGAATGTAATGGTGTGTATAAAATGATTAGACAATTTATATACTCAGCTTTGTAATGTATTGTTAGTCTGTGTTTGTATCCGTGATGACATAGACTCAGTGGGCTCTTTCCTACTGAGCCATTCACCTTGATATTCCACTCAGTGTTGTAGATTTTGCTTGATTCACTGTCATAATGTGCAACGTAACACAAAGAAATGCTCACTGACAATGATGCAAACAAATCTGTACAGTATGTTGTCTTCATATTTTGGTTCAGTGTATTTAAACATAAACCACACCAGATCACACCAGGAAAAACAGAGTCCTTTGCAGAAAACAGTGGGTCTGATTCACACCCAGTAAGAAGCAGCGTAGACCAATAGACTGACCTGGACCACGACACCTGACACTTTTTATTATTTACTTCAGGATGGGCTATAGACAATAACTGCCATTGACAATAAATGCTATGATGGAAGGTACCATGAATTTACAGGTTTATGCTCTCAGGTTTCCTTAAAACCATATGCAAATGCACACACACATAGATACATTTGCAATAAAGTAGAGTATAAAGAGAGCTGCCGTGTAAACATGGCAGCAAAAGGTGTTCGTTAGCATAGAGATATAGTAATTTATGACATGTCAACTAAAGCTATAGCAGTGAGCTTATCTTACACCTCATCTCTCCTTTAATTAAACCACAGGGTGATAGTAAACATGCTCCCACACATCCTGGAAACACTAAGGGGAGGTTAAGTGGGGGGTCTTTATTTCTGCGAAATCTTTAATTAGTGATCTGGGTCATGTTGCTATTATAAAATTGCTTAGATGTAAAACATGAAATGGTATACAGTACAATGAAGGGAAGAGCTATACACCCACATTATGGCAATTAGCAATATTATTAATGTGTAGTTCAACATCAGACACACCATATTCATTTTAAGCACTATATTTTCCCTATAAGGAGCAAGACTTTTTCAAGTCTTATTGTAAAGGTCAAACTTATACTTTCTACCTTGTTTTGTTTTCAAGAACATGTGCATTTTGTAAAGTACAGTCAAATCTATAACCAGGAAGTGACATACACAAAATATAATCATACCTGGAACTAGTTGTTGAGATAATATTACAACATATGAACTTCGAAATTTGTAACCAGGAAGTGAAAGTTGTAATAGTTTACCAACATATAGTCAAACCTGTAACCCGGAATTGATTATTGCGATACTTTTACAACATATAATCAAACCGTAACTAGTTGGCAAAATTTTCACAACATACAGTAAATCAGTTAACATATGACTAGTGTTTTTAGAATTAAACTGTCAGTCCTGCAGGCCTATCATGGATGTAGCTTTCATGGTACAGAACCTGTAGAACCAGTGCTGTCTTTGTGTATTGGAAAATAAACCCGCCTACAGACACAGGTGTGGACCGTCATGTTGGGAAGAAAGTCACCAAAGACAGATGACAGTGTCCCATTTCGACATTTGACATCCTGTTCACAACCCTCATTTGACACACCTATGGAGGTGCACTTGTGCATCAACACCTGTTTACAACATATTTACTGTGCCTTCAAAGAGTCTACAACAGTGGTTCTCCACTCCAGGCCTCAGGACCCAAAGAACTGCTGGTTGTGTTTCTAGCCCATTCAATACTGACCAGCTTAGACCTGGGACACCAGGTGAAAGCAACTAACTGTCAGGCAGAATAGAAAACCAGCAGTAGTCTGGGTCCCCAGGCTCAGAGTTGAAAACCCCTGATCCACAACCATCTCACGTTTTGAAAATGATAATTTTCTCATTTCATTGTCTCAGCATTTCACACATTTAGGTAAGAATCTTTTTCCCACAAATCTGAGTTTTTAGTGGGTAAAATAATATTTATCAGTGATTACAACGGATTACAAGTGTAAGCCTGCTAGGAATTGGATAGGTCTTTACCAACGTTCCATACTTAGCAATATAGATTTAGCAATATTCGACCAATCATTTTAGAAGACTACTCAAGTTTGGGGAAGTTCCTTGGGTAGCACTGATTGACAGCAATCTTCAAGTCATGACACAAATATTTGATTGGATTTAGATTCAGGATCTGAGTAGGACACCCAAGGACATTTGCACTTATTTTTCTCAATATCTCAAGTCAGTTGTCTACTTTGCCAGTCTTTGAATGGCTACAGTACAGACGTCTGTATAATATTGTCTGATGATTTGCACCCGGGGGTATATCAAAAATGAAACATGCAGAGGAGAGTGACATCACTGCCATTCCTATAGTGCTTAATTTTGGATGAATACATTCCCCGCTTGAAGTCTCAGCCCCAGCAACCCAAACTCATGATTTGTTGTGCAAGATTACGTCAGAAGAAAATTCTCACCAGAACAATTTTTTCCTCCATTTCCAAATGTACTACAAAAGCCAGCATTGTTATCAAACCTTATGTTGTTACCCAAGGTCTGGCAACGCAGGACTATATTTTTACTTAGCTATTCCACTGTAGCTTTGCCTGTGTGCTTTCAGTTGTTGTCATGCTTTCTGTCCCAGTTTCAGATTTCTTGTACACCTGACCCCAATCAGGCCTTGTCAGCGGGAGCATAAAGGGCCCCTAGGAAAACAGCTGGCACAGTGTCCATTCCCTGTGTCTCCCCTTACAATGTAATTGAAAAGACAACCACCAAGTGTGCGTAAATCTTCCATAAGCACGGTATACTGTACATAGAAGAGTCTATTCAATGACATTGAATGACATTGACAGTTCATTATTAACTGTGAGCAGGAGTCCCGCAGGGTGTACATAATGACTGAATGATAATAAAGACTGAATGATAATAATGACTGAATGATAATAAAGACTGAATGATAATAAAAACTGAATGATAATAATGACTGAATAATAATAATGACTGAATGATAATAAAGACTGAATGATAATAATGACTGAATGATAATAAAGACTGAATGATAATAATGACTGAATGATAATAATGTTCAGGTGTCA
Source organism: Esox masquinongy (assembly GCA_016801175.1). Taxonomy (NCBI): domain Eukaryota; kingdom Metazoa; phylum Chordata; class Actinopteri; order Esociformes; family Esocidae; genus Esox; species Esox masquinongy. Next base: position 10,495 of record JACXGI010015865.1, on the reverse strand, counting down.
AGTTTCTGCTGGGACTTGAGGTATTGGCCACCTGAGGACATGTATTTGCCATTTGACTATCTTGTCCTCATAATAGACAATCTTAGTTTGACCAGAGCCAGCAGTTTCCTCTCTTGGAAACGGCTGGCTCTGGCCACAGATTATTAATGAACCATGCGCTCACGCAGGAAAGCGTGATCATGGAGGCAGAAACTTACTCTGATGCCAAGCTTAGAACTTTTTTACAATGGTAAACGACTGGATTTGTTAACCTCAGAGATGGTTATAAAATATAACAAAAAAAAACCTCCAGCATGGACATTGCTATTTAAGGCATCATGTGAGGTAAAAAAAATAAAAAAAGCAGGGATCAGCCAATGAAGTGCAAAGAAGATGGGAGTCCCACACAGTTGAATACATGAAAATTGTGGCAGCCCTTGATGGTGATGGCCATGCAGCTGTCTACTGGTGACTGGAGGCTTCTATCCTAAGTGTTCTATCCTGGGTATTCCCTGTGTACTGACTTCCTGCTTACAACAGGGAAATGAAGATCAAAGCGCAAGTGTCCATCCCCCGCTGTTCACAAATGTTTGTATAATGTCAAGTGTACTGCTGTAAATGAATGTGATCACTCTCTGCAAACTTTTTGATTGAGATGTACACACAAGCATACATAGCCAAAGATACATAGGCAAATGATTGAGCACACAGGACAAAGACTTGTACAAAACTCAATTATTTTATTAAACTTCTATCTTATGTAATCTGTATATATAAAAGTTCTAAAGGCATTGGCCTGAAACTAGAACAGAGTGAGGCTGGCGTGTGTTTCATCATTTCCGCATTTACATAAGTCCTCATGATTTACCAGCCAACAGAATGGTACAAACAGACAAGAACAATACGAGCCGTAAACCAAGGCGAAAAAAATAAAATGAATCACATACGGAATAGAAAACGACTGCGTGATGCAACATTGTGAAAAAGGTCACTCGGAAAAACGGGGAGAAGAAGACCGGAATAAATAACAGATGAAGCGGTGTCGCTCACAGTCGATTGGCCATGCCATCTGACCCCGTGCTCCGCTGAGCCATGATTGGACATGTAGATCCAAGGAGGCGGGCGTAGAGGGGGTGTTGGACCAGTGGTACTATGGAAACATAAGTGCACACAATGGGGTGTGTATGTGCATATCTGAGAAGAGCTTTGTGTGCGTGTGTGTATGTGTATATGTTTGTGATACAACCCTCAGTTTGCAGACCATGTGCTTCAGTCATTGGTAAACACTCATAAAAAGGACAATTCTCAATCACGACTCTGGGCATAGCATTTTTTCCATCATAATATCCTTTTTTGTTTCGATTTCTCTTAAATACAATATTTTACATCTCAGATTAAATACCACTGTGTGTGTGCACGTGCGTGTGCTCGAGTTTGTGTTGGCGCACAAGGTGTTGCCTGTGCTTTCCAATAGGCTCTACTGGCACACTGTCCAGCCTGACGGATCCAGCCAGGGCTGACCGACCAGCCTGCAGACCTCAAACCATCACTACCCTCATCAATACCTGGGGTAACGTAGTGTGTGCATTTGCGTTGTGCGTCTCTGTGCGAGTTTGAATGGTGTGTGTGTGTGTGTGTGTGTGTGTGTGTGCTGGACGAGCTCAGTCACTGTCGCTGGTGTCACTGCTGGGGTCTCCCTGGACCTTGTTGCGGTGCTGCATGGCCCGGTGGTACGCAACCTGCACGGACTTGCGGATGTTGGACTTCCTCCCCTCCTGCATCTTCTCCTTGTCCAGCTCCTGGTCCACACCCAGGGGCACCAGCTTGGAGCGCGGCAGCCACTGCCTGCGGACACACACGGGCGACACACACACACACACACACACACACACACACACACAAAACACACGTCTTGGTTTCCACAGAAAAGACACGAGGGGAAACGGAGGGGAAACGGAGGGTCGGGGCTCCTTCTGATACTCGCAGTCCCAAAGAGGAACGCTTTCTCACACAACGGGTGTAGAGCCACAAGCGGCAGGTGTCATGACCTTAAAACGCTGTTTTCAGAGCATCCTCTTCAACCAGGCCTGACCCACTTCTGTTGATTTTTTTTTTTTTTGATTTTGATTTTTTGAATTTTCTTCGCTAAGAAAAGTTCTGTTTGTTTTCGCCCTGCTTGCAGACAGCATTCTGAGAAAGGCTGTTGAGCTGACTGTCGCCTACAGCCTGAGGGTTTCTGATTCTGGGTTTTCCCTGCCTCCACTTAGTAAGGGGCTGACATATACAAGAGGAGGCCTTCAAATCAACACTTATCTGCCAGAGTGGGAGAGGACTTTGTGTGGAACAGAGACAAGGTGAAAAAGACAAAAATGTGTGGGAACAAAGAGAGAGAAATAGAGAGAGAGAGCGAGAGAGAGAGAGAGAGGGGGGGGAAGGAAGGGGAGAAGACAAACACACAGTACAGAAAGACAGAGAGGAAGAGAGAGAGAGAGAGGGGAAGGAAGGAAGGGGAGAAGACAAACTGAAAGGACAAAATGATAGAGAGGAAGAGAGAGAGAGAGAGAGGAAGGGGAGAAGACAAACACACAGGACAGAAAGACAGAGATGAAGATAGAGAGAGAGAAATAGAGAGCCTGTTTACTGACCAGGTCCTCTTGTTGTCAAAGAAGAGGACCAGGAAGAGGTGCTCCCGAGCCTCCTGGGTCATCTGCTCCCCCAGCTTCAGGACGTCCAGGGGAGGCACAGGGATAGGGACCCCTCGGTGGAACACCCCCTCCCGGGGCATCTTAGGATCTATGATCTACAGGAGAAGGAGGCTTAGAGTACACTACTTTTTCAGTCATTTTCTTTTCAAAAACTTCCCCGGTTAACACTACATTGACAACAGCAAAACGTAACACGTTAGACACCAAACATGACACTACCTTGAGAGAAAGAAAAAAAGAGGGAAAAAATTCTAAAACTAAATTTGATTAAATTTCCCCTTTCTCCCCTGATGTTTTGCAAACACTGACTCATAAGATGCATTCTCTGAAACACATTTAGGCCACTCTGTCGGTTTCTGACTATCTGCACATTTCCATTGACGTAGAGGAAGTCTAGCGACAGTTAGAAAACCCACTGAGGCCAGACAAACACCTCTCTGCTGACACCTGGTGGTAGGAGAGACCTATGACCTAATCAGAACAACCATGGGTTCTCAATACTGTTAAAAAGCAACCCTTTGGAAAACAGTCGCTGATCGTAATATTTCAAGCAACAAAAAAATACTGTTCAGGTAAGTGTCCATATGACTAATTACTGATTACTCACAGAAGACCACAGAGAACTCAATAGCTGTAAATACTTCCAGAGGTCTCCCCCATCTGACAATCAGAAATAATGAGGTCCGGAACCTGCTGGTTTTTGGTTCCACCTCATTATTAATTGCACCCACCTGGTGTCTCAGGTTTAAATACGTTCCTGATTAGGGCGTCGAAATGAAAACATGGAGTGGAACTGGCTTCGGGGACCAGATTTGAATACCACTGGTTTAAGGGATAGGGAACATGGACAATCGCTTTTCTGGTTCCCACAGAGATTGAAAAACCAACGTGTGTGTGTGTGTTCATCCACGGCTGGGTTACCAAAGCAGGATATGAAGGATAGCCTCGACACTTGGCCCACACCAGGTCCAGAGCGTCCAGGGAGGAGTAGTCGTCTGATGGCATCCTACAACCAGATCGTCCCCGGCCCCACCCTACTGGGAAAAACACAAGCTATATCACACACACACACACACACACACACACACACACGGTAGAGGAGAGGTAGAGGAGATGGACCAAGACAGACCGGTGTGATCGGGGCCGCGTGCGTGTGTCACTCACAGTGTGAGACGCTGCGTGACCCTCCCACAGAGTACGAGTCATTCTCTGTCCCGGACGTCTCCTCGCTGCTGTCGTCCGGGAAGGTGGAACGGGAGAATGTCTGCTTCCCCCGGCCCTGCTTAGATGGTGTGGTACTGAGAGAGAGAGAGAGAGAGAATGTTATTCATTTCAATCATCCAAAACCAAATTTGTGTATCAATGAAATTGCAACTGTTCACTATTAGCCAAACATCCATAAATGCTATTGTATATAATTATGTATGTGTGTTTGTAGTGCGTGTGTGTGTCCCTGTGTGTCCGAGCGCGTTCAATATGTCTGGGTCCCAATTGGTCTGAAACTGGGCACCAATTATATAGCACCTGTTATATTAAATACATTTAAAGGGCTTCATAATAAACACAGCCTTCAATTTCTTTTGTCACTTATCAGGTTGAGATGGCTCACATCTCTATGAGGCGGTCAGCTACACTGTTGGCATGGTAACGATGAGGTGAGGGACAGATTTGATAGAGAAGCGGGACCGTCAGAGACTGATTCAGTAAATGTGTAGTATTTCCTGTGTATTTCTTTTATCACAACTTGATATTTGATAGAGCAGAAAGTATAAACTGAGTGGTGGTGGAAAGCTAGCTAGCAGTCAGTGGTAGACTCAGTGATTTGGAGGCTGGAGGGAGATTTCAGTCTGAGCCCCCCCAAACTCCCACCCTGCATGAAACAACTTTTAAAAAAACATGAACACTCCTGGTTTTCCATTAAGAGGTAAGAATTGGTTCTCTGAACAGGAGGATGTCTATAATACTACTAAATGCGAATGTGACCTTTTCTTGTGACCTTAGTGTGAATACTTAATTATAAACCGGGTGGTTTCAATCCTGAATGTCTGAAAGCTTTTGTATAAGTGAATGTATACTACAGCTATGACAAGAATGTTGTCATAGACTACTACAAACTGCAGTAGTCTGTTTAAAACAGTGAAAAGATAAGTTAGGGGTTTTTGAGTGCCAGTCAAAAGTTTGGATACACCTACTCATTCGAGGGTATTTCTTTAGTTTTACTAATTCCCACATTGTAGAATAATACAGACATCAAAACTATGAAATGACACATATGGCATATAAAAAAACACAGTTGAACCTATACACAAGTAACAAAATCACAAGGGGAAATATTCAGCAGAAACCCCTATTAAGCTTAATGTGCAACAAACCCACCACCCCAAAAAACATTTTTTAGCCTACCACTACAAAAGAGTGGATATCATGTAAACTTTTGAGGAGGATGCTTGCGTGTGCCGCAATTAAACTGGTGTCACCTAACACATTTGTTCCTCACTCCCGCAGTTCTCTCCTTCCTGGTAATAGGAACCAACCAACACTGAGAGTTCACCTTTTAAAATATATCAAGTTTGGGACACAAGCGACCTTTGAATGACTCTTGGTGGAATGCAACCGTCAAACTGCAATGAGTATTATCTGCGTATTTGTACCTCTAGTGTTAACTCTAAAACGATGACTTAGTTTGGATTTGATTATAAAGCATTATCTAAAAGTTTATTAAAAAATTAACTGCATTCATTCCACACAATAAATTATCAGTTCTAAATGTCACATTCTTCTTAACGACATTTTACAGTATTCTATATATTTCTTTGCGCACATGATAGTTGTTAATTTAGCTCGCTGTAGAATGAATCGCGACCAGGAGGCCAAACAAACGACTCCAATGAATCTACTGACGAGGGTGTTGTAATTACCTGGTTCTGTCAGAGGCGGCGCTACTGCTGCTGCTGGTAGTGGATTCAGAGTCCGAGCTGGACCGAGGGAGGCTCCGCTCATTCCTGTACACCCGAAAACTCTCTGTCACCGGCTGGTTGCCCCCATCGAAGCCGTTGGTGGGCAGACCTGGGAGACATAACCGTTAAACTCATTGGAGGGAGCAAGAGTTTAAATTGATTGATCCCTGCCGTTAAATGACAATGTGACGTTGTTGTGTTATGGGGTAGTGTGTGTGTGTGTGTGTGTCTCACTGGGAAGGAGGTCGTCATTGTCACTGTCGCTCTCGGAGCTGGAGCTGCTGTGGGGGCTTCGGGGCCTCTTCCTCTGGCGCGTGGCCGACAGGAGTGGCAGCTGCGGAGGGCCGATCGGACTGGGGCTCACCCCCGCACCCCCGTGCCCCGCGTCTCGGTTCTTGGGCGGGCGTCCCGGCCTCTTGGGGGGTCCGGCCGTTTTGGGGTTCTTCTTAGAGAAGAGAACCGAGGTGCGGCGTCCCACCTCCGGGGCCAGAGCAGACGAAGACGCGCTAACATCTACACGGGGGGTGGGGGAGGCGGAGACAAAATGGGGGAATGTGACATACACACACGAGGACTGACAGTCAGGCGCCCATTACCGGCGCCGTTGTTTCGGAGCGGTGTTACCGATCGTCTCACCTTTGCCGCCAATCTCCTGACTGCTGCTCTCCTCACCCTCGTCGTGGCGTCCCGTGGAGGAGGGGTGATGGGGGAGAGACGGCCCCCGGTCCCCACCGCCCCCTGACTCCCTGCCCCCCATGCCTGAGCCCCCGTCCCGTTGGTGGGCCAGTTTCCTCTTGATGACCGCCATCTCCTTCCGCAGGGCTTTGGCCCGCCGCGATAGCCCGATGCTGTGCTTCCCTGAGCTGACCTCGTCGTAGCGCGTCTGGAGGATACACAGCTGCTCCTCCAACGGCAGCCGCCGTCGGTTCTCTGGTAAGAGCAGATCTAAGAGGCGGAGAGAGATACACAGCAGCCTGGTAACTTAAAGGAGCCACCCACTGGAGTTGTCCCCGATGTGGAAGGTGAATGTTGAATTACATGAGTAAAATAGTCCACTGAAATGCTAAAATGCTCCCTGCTCAATTGAGACATGTACACGCTTTTAAACACAATTTTTTTTCACTGGAAATATATTCCACTGCATATTTTCAGATAGCTAAATGATAATTTGCTATAATTAGGAAATGTTTTATCACATTAACACCAACTGAGCGATTTTGAGTCTGTTTTATTTGAAACCAGAAAACTGCAGCAATTTCTTTATTGCCTCGTCCACAAAATAATGCAATAACACGGCAGAAATCTCCAGGAAGCATGGCAAAGAGGCTCGAGTAGCAACGCCGGCAATAAAACAGGACAACGGGCTACTAACCCTCATCGTTGGAAGACAGAGTCCTGTCTCTATCCCTCTCTCGTTCTCGGTCCCTCTCGCGCTCCCTCTCCCGGTCTCGTTCTCGGTCGCGCTGGCTGTCCGGGCTGGGCTCTCGGGGGAGGTGCATGCCCGTGTCGTAGTCCAAGCCAATCCGCTCGGCCTGTCTGCGTGCGGTCCTGATGACGGCCCCGCCCATCTCCCGGAGACGAAGCGCGGCCCGATAGAACACGGTGTCCTTGGCATTATACTTGAGGCAATTGTTGACGATGAGGCCGAAGTCGGCCTCGAAGGCCTCGAAGCTGAGGTAGCGGTGGGACTCCAGAAGGTTCCACATGGTCTGGAAGTCCATAGGCCTCTCGATATGGTCTAGGTAATCCGGAACCTGAACACAGGAAGGAAGAAAACGCCGGCCACAGTATGCGTGAGATAACCCTTCAGGTGTCAGAACCTTCAATGAAAAGGTAAACAACGTTATGTCGAGTTACTTCGGCCAGGGGGACAGGCTCGGTGAAGAAGTTGCTGGTGTCTCTGTCTTGCAGCTCCTCCAGGGTGCTCCTCAACAGAACCAGGAAGGGAGTCAGCTGCATCTCTAGCGCCATCTGCTGGACCTTGATCTATGTGCAGGCATGGGCGAACAGATCAACACCAGCACAGTGTATACACACCTGCTCTCCGTGCAAACTGCAGATTCCATGTGGGTATGTCGTACCGTCTCTCTCTTTAGTTTTTCCCTCTTGCGGATGAGCTCCACCAGCAGTCGGGCTCTCTCGAGGTCATGCCGCAGTCTCTGCCAGGCCTTCAGCTGCTCCTTCAGAGCCCAGTTATTTTCCTCGCTGTCCCTCTGTGGCACCAACACACATGTTAGATTGGCAATGTAACACAAACACACAGTCACATGTCACTATCTTTTTGAGGACCCCAAATATTATTCGCATTTAAAGTACTATTTTCTCTAAACCAGGTTTTAACCCGAATAAATCTTTTACGCAAAACTTAAGCCCTAAGCCGAAAAAAATTGTCTTTTACGTCATGGGCACAACAAAAACAAAAAAAATGTTTTCCTTGTTTTATTTTCGTTCTATGATTTTTTGGGTCCTCACTAGGATAGTAAAACCTGTACACACACACAAACAAACACACAGACATGAACGTTTAGTTCGGAGGAGTAACACACCCATACCTCTACAGTTAGTCAGGATGCAGTACGAAACCACTATGGAAGATTCAATCGCCTAAGACAATGCGACGCCAACCGAGCGCACACGCAACTCGCTCTCACTCGGCGTGAAAAGCCGCCACACTTCAGTTCAAACACATGCAGAGCTTCCGAAATATTCTCCCTACCGCTGGGATAACAACACCAGACTGTGTGGTGGTTACCGTAGGAACCTGCGGCGCTGGCACCGGCGGCTGTAGCTGCTCCGCGTTGCGCTGCGACTGCAGGTGGGTCTGGAGACGGCGCAGCAGGGGAACTCCGTTCCGGCTCTGCCTCTTCAGGGTCCAGTAGCTGTGTAGCCGCTGCATGAACTGGCTCTTCCTGGGCACCGTCAGGTTACTGGTGATCTTGCTGAGCCTGGGGTGGGAAACGTGGGTGGCGGGGTCAGGAATAAAGAGACTGGAGTCCGCGGTGTGCATGCGTCTACGTGCAATTTGATTGAATGTGGAATTTAAAAGCAGTACATGTAGAATGGACTAAAACACACCAAAGGTGGCAGCTTATTTCTACTGACTGGAGAGTGAACTGATTGGCTGACTAATGGCTGCTGACTGATTGGATGACTAGACAACTGGCTGAGTGGCTGGCTGAATAACTGTCTGACTAGCTAACCGGCTGACTGACTGGTTGGCCGTCTGGCTTGCTGGGTGGATGACCGGCTGGGTAGCTGAATAACTGAATGGCCGGCTGACTGGCTGTGTGACTGACTGACTGGCTGGCTGTGTGACTGACTGGCTGTTACCTGTGTGGTGGTATACAGGGCACAGAGACCACGGGGGCGGCATTCCTCTTCTCAGCCAGTATCTTCCTCGCCCTCTTCATCTTCAGCCTGGACTTGGCCTTTGCCCTCTTGGCCCGCTCCGAGCTCCAGCCCTTGGAGTCGTCGTCGTGGCCTAGACTGGGCTCGTCGTCCTCCTCCAGCTCACCCTCGCTGTGGGACGAGCCCACGCTGGCCCCTCCTAGCCCTCCGAGGGGCCGCGCTGAGCCAGGGGGGGTGTGGATGTCGCAGTAGGCCGTCTTGCGGACGCTGAAGGAGGTGCCGTTGGCGCCCGTCTCCCGGACGGGCTCCATCTTCATGTAGAGGCCGGCCTGCTGAGCGCAGGTGACGTGGAACGCCGTGTAGCAGTTGGCCTTGTGGCACTGGATGCAGGCCCCGGAGCCACGCTGCTTGCAGATGTAGCAGGTGAGCTTCCAGCGGGCCGCCGGGATGTGCTCTATGCTGTCGATGGGCTCCAGGAAGACCGTGTTGGCGAAACACACCTGCAGGGGGAGAGAGGGAGGGATCAGGAGACCAGCCACAGGGAGCGGATCGTTATACACATGCGTTCCCTGAAACGCAGTCCTTTCCCACCCACACACCCACACCCACACCCACACACACACGCGCGCGCATGCCCTCACCTCGGGGATCCAGAGGGCACACACCACGTGGGCCCAGCGCGCGTCGTCCGTCTGTTTGAAGGCCCCGCCCTTGTTGGGGCAGAGGGCACAGTCGACGGCCCGGCTGGGTGACTGGAGGCAGCGGCGGCACAGCCACTGGCCCTCGGGGATGTAGGGGACGCCGTAACACTCCTGGTGCACGGCCAGGTTGCACATGTCACAGAACAGGATCACGTTGCTGTTCTGACACTCGCCGTCATTGCAGATACAGCACACAGCATCCTCGTCGATCAGGGTGCTGGGGTCAGTCTGGGAACAGTGGGAAACCAGGGAGAGACAGAGACGAGAAGCGTTTAGGAAAAGTAAAGGTCCGCTAAGCAGAGGCTGTTTTTACGTCCTACTGCTAACTCAGTACAGTGCAACGCATAAAGCAAGTCTATTTAACAACACGTCTGGAAAACAGGTGGAAAGATGGCTGGCCTGATATGAAAGCTGTCACTCTGAGCTAAGCCCAGAAAAAGAGAGAGTGAGAGAGAGAGAGCCCTATGAGAGAGAGAGGGCTATGTCTAATGTCTTTCACCTTGTTGTGGCTCTCAAAGTAGGACTCCTTCTCCAAACGATCCATGAGGTACTCAAACACCTCCTGGGGGATCGGCGTTACTCCGTCACTACGCCGTTTGTCGTTCATGATGTCCAGCCAGATGTAGTCCTCCTCATCGATGTCATACTCCACCTCCTCATCCAGCTCCTCCACTGATTTATCTATGTACCTGAGGGTGATGTAGTTGTGTGTGTGGGATGGGGGGGTTGAGAGTATGGGCATGGATAACTTTAGTAACATGACTGTGTTTGGTTATACTTGACCTGTAGTAGGATGAATGTTTGT